>CAXARO010001285.1:0-51430 GCA_963971305.1 Arcuatula senhousia
AATGGCTTGATTTTATATCGGTTTTTCAGTATGTGTACAGCAAAGACTGCTTTTAATATAACCTTGTTATTATTCTTTTTTTATTATTTTCCTGATTAATTCTGTAATTCTTAAGTTCTGTTTTTTGTCCCGTTTTTTTTAGCACAGCTGATTCTAGGCTAATATCACTTACACCCTTTCACGGCGTTGCCTCAAATCTCATGTTACATTTAATTTAACCAGAAGTATTCACCACCATGTCAGTTGTTATTCACCACCATGTCAGTTAATTGTTATTCACCACCATGTCAGTTGTTATTCACCACCATGTCAGTTAATTGTTATTCACCACCATGTCAGTTGTTATTCACCACCATGTCAGTTAATTGTTATTCACCACCATGTCAGTTGTTATTCACCACCATGTCAGTTAATTGTTATTCACCACCATGTCAGTTGTTATTCACCACCATGTCAGTTGTTTTTTCTCCTGTACAGATTGTAACTTGAAGAAGAACCAAAAATGGCAAACTAGCCCTATGATGCCTCTTACGTGGAACGAGGTGAGTACTTGTAGTTTAATGACCTTTAATCCCTTATTATATTCTTCTCGATGTGCATGCTTCAGAATCAGTATGGCGTCTGTGGATCCGCATTAGCATGGGTAGATTCGTATCTGCGCCCCCGCAGCTGCCGTGTTAGTGTTTACTCGTCTGTATCCTCCGAACGGATGCTTGGCTGTAGTGTCCCACAGGGAAGCTGTCTGTGTTTTTGGTTATATCTGGCATACCGTATGCGGGAACAATTTTTGATATCGTGCCTCCATCTATAACTGTGTATGGATTTGCTGATGATCTTACAGCCAATATACGCGATTTAAACCGACACCGTCAATTGACAATTGGATGAAGTAAAAAAATGAACAATTCAAAAACAGAATTTATTCTTTTTGGTAGCCGATCACAACTAAACAAGTGTCATACTAAGGAAATAACAATATGTAATGAGGTTATCAATCAGCAAATTGCATAAGATATCTTGGTGCTTTTTTAGATGACCTTAGATGAGTCATGCACTTAATTTTCAGGAACAATGATAAACGAAAGTGTAAAACAGCCTTGCTTTATTATCTTAAAATTAAGAGTATTAGAAAATATTTGTCAAAATTAAGAGACTACATAGACACTGTTATTATGCTTAGTAATTTCCCATTTAGATTATTGTAACATAATTTTGAATGGTATTCCTCAAAATGATTTAATGAAACGTATTCAGAACATGTGTGCCAAGCTTGTGTGCCATCGCTCAAAGTATGAAAGTTCAAAACCGGCATTATTTGATTTGCACTGGCTTCCTGTTTAAGCGAGAATAAACTTTAAAATACTTATTTATACGTACAACTGTTCGGTAGGGAACACGCCATCTTATTTAATCGATCTTTTAACTCATCAGGTGCCTAAATGTACATTAAGATCTTCAGAATCTGCTGAAGGATGTTATGTTGTTCCTTTTAACGAGAGAAATAGAAAATAACGAGCTGTGGAATAAGTGTACGCGACAAAGCCCACAATTAAACGTCAATTTAGAAAAAACCACAATGAACAACCGCCAGCAGCCTTCAACGAGGCCATTTGGCACTGCTCGCGGTTCTGCAATTGGCCCATGGTCTAAATAAAATGCATATAATTCAAATCCAGCCCTGAAATAGTCACAGATAGACCCCCTTCTTAAACAAGAAACAGAAAACATCAAAAAGACAAGTGCAAACGAAAGCTTTGTCAAAGATTCCTGGCTTAGGACAGGCACATGTAATATGTGGCGGGGTTAAACTAGTTTTTTTTTGCCCAACCTTCCCCCTAACAATATTCCTAGACAAACCACAAAAACTAAATCTTTTTCTATTAGGTTTGTGTACTATTGGACCAAAACTCTGGAATGAGCTACCGTTACTTTAAGAACTTCTAAATCTGTTGATATTTTTAAAAGCAAATTGAAATCATTTTACTTTGAAAACTATTTTGCTTTATTTTGAATGTATACAATCAACAATTATTGTTCTATGATCAGTTTATTTGTGTGTTCATATGTATATATTTTTTTATAATTATTTGTATACTTTTTATAATTGAATTGTACAACGCCATTGAATACATTGTTGTAGAAACAGGCGTTTAAGCAAATCATTGAATAAAGTTTCAAAATTTTATTGAAAGTTGCATGAAATTTGAGGCCAAAAGAACGGGTGTTTATGAAAGGATATGGAGTGACCACAACACATATGTTAACTCCAACTGCAATTATTTTTTATGAGCTGTATCTGAGATAATTAAACTATTTTGTTTTAATTTTCTCATGCTGTATGGCCATTTCAGATTATTCCTCATCGGCAGCAAAGGAAATCCACAATACAAAAGATGTTCAAAATGCATAAAGTCAAACGCAATCCATATATATATAGCTAAGGGTAAAACTACGATGGAGGGAATGAAACCTTAGGTTTTAGAATTTACATAAATTAAGATAGTGGTTAATCTCATCTACAAGTACACCATATCTAAAAAATAAATCGTAGCATATATCTTAAACACGGGAATTGTTCTACTAACTCCACACGGCATAAAAGACAAACTCCTGTAATAAATAATTTATGAAAGGATATGGACATAGATCTGTATATTAAATATACAGGTCTATGATATGGATTAGTCTTGAATCGACTGTTCTCAAAATCGGAGAAAAAAGAGATCTCAAAAATAAAGGAATTGTTCAGTTGAACTAATTTTATACTCTACCATTCCGGAATATTTCACCATTTCCTATTCCGAGTTGTATTTTAATAGAAAATTTTGGCGGGAAAATTGATGATGCAACCTCAGCAACAACAACATGACCTAAGGCTAAGTCCAGACTACAGTGCAGTAACAAATTTATACAAAACGTATCCCTCTACTCTACTCTAGTCTCTACGTTGAGTTTATACAGTAATGTGTGATTGTGTCGGTAAAGGCCTGAAAAGGGTCATAGACTGTACAGGTCTATGAAAGGGTGTGTGTGTGTGAAATTTATTATGTAATTAGATCTAATTACAGTAGGCCCACCTCCCTCTAAATTCCTTCCCCCAATTTAGTCCCTTTGACTCTGTTTTCTCCACATGCTCATGCCAATTGCAGATCCAGAAATTTCGAAAAGGCCTTTTAGCTAAAAGGAGGACACCTTTGGTCATGCTTCAACGATTTTCTGTATAAATCCAATAAGTTTTTTTTGTCAAAAAGGGGGGCTCTGGATCTGCCATTGCATGCCCCTTGCCCAATACCCCTCTCAACTGCTCAATGTTGAAGATGCAAAAAATGAATTGTATCCATGATTACTGAAACTTTTCAGTAAAGCCTAAATTAGGTTTTTATCATTTTTGTAGGGTCAACCAAGGAATAATTCCTTGAGTCAACCATGCATAGATATACAGGTCGATGGTTGTCTAGACTCTGAATTCATGTAAAATTGAACCAGTGCCAAACATGTCCAGCAAAAAATTGACAATGTTAAAAATCAAAGCGCTAAAGCGTTTAAAGGCAAGCGAAATATATAAGAACTATAACATGTATAATAGATTTATTCTCTGTTAAAGTATATTGTTCAAAATGTTTGCGAAATATAAATTTTGGCGAGCAAAGAAAGGATCGTCATGCAGATGCCCTCAAATTTAAAGTTAATGAACACGACAGATATCGTGTAAAAACGGTATCGATTGAAACACCCCTTCGATTAATGCACTCGTCCCAAAGATGTGTATTGTATAGTGAATTTATGAATGGAGAAGATATTTTCCTTGCATTAACCAATCAAATAACAGAAATATTTATACGAACAAATCAAGTAATAGATGAATACATAATGTATATTATATCGCCATTAACTAAATAGTCCCACATGTAAGATGCAAAGTAATAAATAAAACTTGTGCCGGTCATATAAAATTCCAATAAAAATGGGAGATTTATAGAAGTGTATATCATGTTAACACATATTGAAAAGTAATATACAAAATAAAGCATTTTATTCCAGACTGGATGCAGGAAAATCACTCCGTCTAGACTGAAAAAAAACGCGAAAATCATCACTACTCTATAGACTCCATAAGGCTTCGCTGGCGCTTGCCTAAAAATTGCTAAAGTTTACAGAACTCTGAACAATGCTGAATCTGAATAGTCATCATAATTGGTTCAACAAATTCTACAGATCTATGTTATGTATGTTGTACTCCAGATTATGTAATCTGGTTGATTACCAATGATTGATCTTTGTTTAGTCTTAACATTATGTAGTGAGACATAACATACAAGTCCATAACAGCCCTCTCAATAAAAGGAGTTCATTTGTTTCCTGATGAATTGAAATTAATTATGAAATGGTATTGTTCAGTTGAACTAATTTTATACTCTACCATTCCGGAATATTTCACCATTTCCTATTCCGAGTTGTATTTTAATAGAAAATTTTGGCGGGAAAATTGATGATGCAACCTCAGCAACAACAACATGACCTAAGGCTAAGTCCAGACTACAGTGCAGTAACAAATTTATACAAAACGTATCCCTCTACTCTACTCTAGTCTCTACGTTGAGTTTATACAGTAATGTGTGATTGTGTCGGTAAAGGCCTGAAAAGGGTCATAGACTGTACAGGTCTATGAAAGGGTGTGTGTGTGTGAAATTTATTATGTAATTAGATCTAATTACAGTAGGCCCACCTCCCTCTAAATTCCTTCCCCCAATTTAGTCCCTTTGACTCTGTTTTCTCCACATGCTCATGCCAATTGCAGATCCAGAAATTTCGAAAAGGCCTTTTAGCTAAAAGGAGGACACCTTTGGTCATGCTTCAACGATTTTCTGTATAAATCCAATAAGTTTTTTTTGTCAAAAAGGGGGGCTCTGGATCTGCCATTGCATGCCCCTTGCCCAATACCCCTCTCAACTGCTCAATGTTGAAGATGCAAAAAATGAATTGTATCCATGATTACTGAAACTTTTCAGTAAAGCCTAAATTAGGTTTTTATCATTTTTGTAGGGTCAACCAAGGAATAATTCCTTGAGTCAACCATGCATAGATATACAGGTCGATGGTTGTCTAGACTCTGAATTCATGTAAAATTGAACCAGTGCCAAACATGTCCAGCAAAAAATTGACAATGTTAAAAATCAAAGCGCTAAAGCGTTTAAAGGCAAGCGAAATATATAAGAACTATAACATGTATAATAGATTTATTCTCTGTTAAAGTATATTGTTCAAAATGTTTGCGAAATATAAATTTTGGCGAGCAAAGAAAGGATCGTCATGCAGATGCCCTCAAATTTAAAGTTAATGAACACGACAGATATCGTGTAAAAACGGTATCGATTGAAACACCCCTTCGATTAATGCACTCGTCCCAAAGATGTGTATTGTATAGTGAATTTATGAATGGAGAAGATATTTTCCTTGCATTAACCAATCAAATAACAGAAATATTTATACGAACAAATCAAGTAATAGATGAATACATAATGTATATTATATCGCCATTAACTAAATAGTCCCACATGTAAGATGCAAAGTAATAAATAAAACTTGTGCCGGTCATATAAAATTCCAATAAAAATGGGAGATTTATAGAAGTGTATATCATGTTAACACATATTGAAAAGTAATATACAAAATAAAGCATTTTATTCCAGACTGGATGCAGGAAAATCACTCCGTCTAGACTGAAAAAAAACGCGAAAATCATCACTACTCTATAGACTCCATAAGGCTTCGCTGGCGCTTGCCTAAAAATTGCTAAAGTTTACAGAACTCTGAACAATGCTGAATCTGAATAGTCATCATAATTGGTTCAACAAATTCTACAGATCTATGTTATGTATGTTGTACTCCAGATTATGTAATCTGGTTGATTACCAATGATTGATCTTTGTTTAGTCTTAACATTATGTAGTGAGACATAACATACAAGTCCATAACAGCCCTCTCAATAAAAGGAGTTCATTTGTTTCCTGATGAATTGAAATTAATTATGAAATGGTAGAAATGTCAATATTCTAGTTGTACTATGGGCTCAATTTTCCTTCAACGTTCGGTAAACCACGCACGGTTTCCTGGACTTTCTGCGTCTTTTTAACGCTTTTTTCTTTTTAAATTCCTGATGCCATAAAGCGCACACAGGACCAACATGAAAAGCTACTTGTTTTTATTTTCGAATAAGAATTTGTTTCAATTAATGCCTAATAAACATTTGAAAACTTATTTTAGCTTGTAATATATTTAAGGATACGTTCAAACTTAGGGAGCGTCACAGGTTTAACCTGCATCATATTATAAGTGTAAAAGAATTCGTTCGATAAATTACAACACAAAAAGAATTATTCCTGGCTTTAACAATAGGATCAAACCTTACACATGTCACAAAAAGGAACTTTGTTTTATATTAAGCTCTGCGGGAGCTAAGTTGACTGAGTATGATGCCTTAAACCGGAAGACGTATAAGCTAGTCAGAAATCCGCACCCAATAACACGGAATGCAAAATTAAATTCCTTTTTTGTAATTTTGAATTTAAAAAAATAATAAACATAGTTATTGTATTAATATAATTATTTAAAGTATTCCCAGCTATGAAATGTTTTAAACGTTAAGAATTTGTATTAAAAAATTAGGACTTCGGGCATATTTTAATTATTGGCGTCCATATGCATTCTATCACTAGATGTCACGTCCATCAAAACAAAATGACAGAAGCGCGGGAACCTGTCATTCTAATTTTCGCGAAGCAAGCCCCCACAAAAAAGCGGTGTATTGTCAACCAAACAAATAACTTGATTAATTCAGCAGACAAATTTCATTCCCTGCAGTCATTAGATTTACTTTGTCCTCAATAAACAAACTGTGTTTGTTATTTTCCCTCCAGCCGGCTGTGCATTCGAAAATGAAAGTAGAAGGTGACTTCGGCAAGGTCCGCAGAATATAACTTCCTTGTTCTGTTTGCAGCGCGTTCTTTTTTTCAAAATCATATAAATGATTGCCTTTCTTGCTGTTATTATAAAGATAATGAGTTCTTGCTTTAAGTAAAGTATGAGGCACCATATATTTATATATATATAAGAAATTTACTTTATCTGCGGGAGCTTTTCAGGTTTAACCTGCATCTTATTATGTAATTGCACAAAATACTTCTTGATGTAATAATTTTTAAAAGATGAATAATTTGCTTCTAGTTTTGTCAGGTTGCACATGAAGATGTTTATTAAGATTTAAACACCTCAAGCCACACTTTTGTTGACACTATACTCCTCTTAAACCGCTGAATGATTTTGCTGAAAATTTGCAAGATTGTCCTCAAATGTATTTCATCAAATCACACTGCCATTTCAATTTGATGAACTTAATGGTACTTTAGTTACAGGAAACATTTTGTGAATGCAGCTCCATTGAAACTGCCCAGCATTATCTTATTCACATTTTATAGAAGTGTGTATTGCTCCCACAACACATCTGAAGTACTGGTATCTTAGTTACCTTTTAATGTGGCAAAAGACATTGAAGTTCATGGAAATCATTTGCAAAATTGTTTGTGGTTTATTTGACCTAACAAAAATTAGTACTGCGTGATACTGAAATATGTAGATGTCCCAAATGTTATGAGTTTGATCCTTGCTGAAGGCACTAAAAAAATCAGAATCTGTTTGTCAGATGATTTTCAGGGTTGAAATTACAGTAACATTGTTTGATTATATACTAGACATTCATATATATATTATCAGTATTATTTTCATATATTTTTTTTCTTAACTACTTGAATATGAAGGAACTCTTTTTAAAGGATGATAAGTTGACTTCTTCGTTTTTTCTCAAGCTTGAAAAGATTTGGAAGTATATTCAGCACCATAATGGCATCGAAATTACTTGATATTAAGTTCACCATAAAGAGATTTGCATGAAGAAACATAATATTCAAGGGAGTTCATTGGACTTTTATTTTTTCTTAATAGAGTATACTTAAGCGCAGCAGTTTTATTAGATGCAAAAACTGGTTTGTTTTGAAAGGTGAAAAGAAATAAGTTTGTTGTAAGTAGATATGTAAGGATAATGGAATCTAAACAGAAGTATATAAACACTAATAAATTGTCTTGAAGATACACTGTTACAGAGAGATACATATAGATATTCTTTGCTTTTTTATGCTCCATCTTCGAAAGTAGGGGCATTTACCTGTAGTGTTCGGGTCTGTTTGTCTGTCCCAAATGTTTGGAGAAGGGGCATTATGTGTTTTGGACATCTTGTTTGTTCTCAAACTCCAAGATACATCAACATGATCTACTACACACTCTCTCAACAAACCTGTGGTAAACTTCATTTATTCCATTAAGTAACTGTCTACCAATCTCTACTTTCTTAATACAAACAACCTCCATAAAATATACGGGATGTAATAACATTAATAGACGGTATATATTACCCATTTAAACGTTTTATGGGCTGTCTGCCTACACAATCTGGACTATTTGTTATAGACCTTTGTATACATATATTTCATATTGAACTGATAATAGGATATTTATGGTGTTTATTGTTAACAACTTCTGCATAGGTTCTTAGCATTGGTAGCAACAGAACTTTGATGTGTGTAAGGCTTTTGCCTAGGAATTTTGCTTTAAAACTTCAAGTTATTTTTGTCTTTAATATATATGTTAGTCGTAGGGAATGTTTCTACAAAGATGTGATAGGACAGTCAAGGAATTATTTGCAATGGAACAAAGTTTGAGATTTATTTTTTGCATGATTATACCCCCTCTCAGAAGAGAAGGGGCTATATGTATCCCCACTCATTAAAGAGGGGGCTATATGTACCCCTACTCAGAAGAGAAGGGGCTATATGTACCCCCACTCAGAAGAAAAGGGGCTATATTGCAATCACCTTGTCTGTCTGTCTGTTCATAATTTTCACAACATGTTTCTCTGCTTTTATTGAAGGGATTGATTTCAAATTTCAGCTTTTGCATGAAAGTTTTATGTGCCTCCCCTTTCCAGGTCTGTCTGTCGTGTACTTCCTGTTTTCAAAGCATACAATTTTAATGGTCTATAAGAAAAAAAATATTTGTAAAAGGTTTCTTGGCTTCTACTGAAGGAATTCGTTTCAAATTTGGTATACATCTGTACCATGTCCCCTTTCCAGGTCAGTCTGTTATCTTCTTCCTGTTTTCTGAATGATTGAGTGGTTGTATTTATCTATTTAGTTTTTTTGTGTGTTTTCATGTTATTTGTCTGTTACTTTGTGTTGTTGTTGTTTGTTTTTACTGATTTTGTCTTTGTCCTAGAAGATTTTTGACATTTGAAAGCCATGTTAGTACATCTCTTCTTCTTGACTTGTTGCAACTCCTTGTTCAAGAATTGTACCTTTAAACAGCCAGATTTATGAAGTTTTTATATTCCCTTAGATCTTGTTGAAGTTCTCTAGATTTTATCTTTAATTTAATGTTTAAATCTACTTATTACGGATCGCGGTCATCACTTTGTATGCGATAATAAGGTTAATTTAGATAAATCGTTATTTTTTATACTTCTCTTTAAAGTTTAAATGTCAGAAATTTGACAAGTTAAAAGGACCACATCCAATGGATGATAGAAAATCATGTTAAAAGATTAAAAAGGTGGACAAGATTTATTCAGGGTATTAAAACATGATTATATAGATAGGGATTAATAGAATTGTCCTATAAATTAAATCGATGACCCACTGAGATACTAATTGCTTGTTAACGGAATGTCCAAGTGGTGGGGAAATATGTTGGGAAAACATTTTTAAAAGTATTTACATATGATCAAAAACTGTTTAATTGTGAAGAATTGCAAAACCCACAAATGTTATAAAGCTATTTGTCCATAAACAGTCTAATATGTGTAGGGATCTTTTATTGTATTATTCAACAAATATTCTTTTCTTTCCTTTTAACTTTGTTTTGTTAAGTAAAAGTGTCCTGATGGGTTACAGAGAAAACCACGATCTGACACTGTTTTTTGCAGGGCCGGGATGGCAAAAAGGCCTGCAGCTAGCAGAGCCTAGCTTGTAGCAAGAGGTGAATTAGGTCGTGGGATTCTGACATTGAGTTAGTGAGCACTCAGCTCACAGAGTAACCAAGGTGTGTACATTTGCACTGGGTGTCTGTCATCCCCAAGGGTTTCAGGTCTATAATATGTAAAGCTTGACTGCTGACCTTAGTGGGCCAACATGTGTTGAGAGTACCACCCTTTCAGAGCGTAAAAGATCCTAAATTGTGGACTGCCAAGTAGTGCACCACATAGGCTTAATTTCTAACCATAAATAATCACTTAATTCATGTTCATCGCATTATATAACCTATACAGTGTTGCAAGTGCATAAAACACAAACCAACTCACTAAATTATACTCCCATGAAATAAAACCTGGGTTATTACTTATAAAATAGTGAAAGTTGTGTGAGAAGTGAGGGGACATGCAGAAAAAAGTATTTTAAATTTTCTCAGCAAATTCTTATCCCAGACTCTTCATATTTGAATGCAGCATCAGCATAGAGTCCCACAACATGACATTCCAGTTCAGGTCTGTACATAGCACACCTACTTCCTGTTTAACAAACACTCTCATTGAATCATGCCTGCACATTTTCCTATTTAAGATATCTTATTTAGATAGTTTCAGTATGTTTAATGATCTTATGTTTTATTTTCAGATAATCTGATTGAAGACACTGTAGAATGAAGTATTATCTTAACAGTCAGCAATATAGATGACTCAGCACATTGTTTCTAGGAGCCGATGACAGTTTGATACCTTAATTAACAGGTTGAAGGTCAATTAAATGACAATAGATGCTGACAAACAGACGTGTGTCAGTTCAAATACAAACTTTGGGACTAAATTTTTGACGAAATTTGATTCCTAACTCATTGAAGTTAAATTAGGTTTTAATTGTTACGGTTCAAATTCAAGTTGTTTTAAATACTAATTATACAATAGCCTATAACAGTTAATGTTAATCTGGTAAATAAATAAATCTGAAGACTTTAACAGGCATCAAATTATCTTATTGACTGGTGACAAAATTATCGCGCCTGTTGAAAACTGCTATTTAAATTTCGTGAAGTATATAGTTTGATATGGGTTTTACAATCAGACTGGTAAAGATTTTTATTTCACAGGTCCGTTCACGTTAGTATTGACGATCATTATTTGCATTTTTCGATATTTAAACGGATGATCTGATTAGCCATACATGTGTTCATTGAAATGAAATTGGCTTTAGAACGATTTAAGAAAATTGTTCAGATTAGGTTAATCTCTGGATTTTATGTGAAGTACTATGGACATTAATTAATGAATTATACCCAATACACATTTAAAGGATTATAGGGATACAATAGTACATAAGAAGTTAAGCATGAGGATTTAAGAAAAGGGCTGTGTTTTAATTTTAATTTCATATTTTACAGTACCATTGAATAGAGATCTCTTGGATGTATTTAATAGGTACACATGGATTTAGTGGCAGAAGAATGTTTCATTAAGATCAGAAAGGACAGAGAAAAGCTAGGATGAATGAGAAATGCACTTGTGTTGGAATTTTAAAATCCATTAAAGTTTCTATTGAACAGGTAGGGTTGAATTTCAATGACATTTTTCTAACGTTATTTAAATTTAAAATTTGTAAATAATAGAACAGTGTGTTTCTCTATGCCTTTCTTTATTTGATAAGCCTGATAAAAGGGGGTTTAAAGGAAAATTTTCACCTTTATAAGAAAAACAATGTTTTGTTAGAAAATTTCAAAAGAAAACAAAACCATCATTGAAAGTAAGTTTAAATTTTCTACGGTTTATTAAGCATTATTAATTGTTGTCATTGTTTTAAGAGGGGCGTCTGGCAGTGTGATTGCGTCCACGAATTATTACGTGTCTCAACAGTTAGGCGTAAAATTCTACCAGTATAACTTGAGTCTTTTGTTTGGTTTACTGCAGAATCAATTTTGAGAGATAGAATTGAAATATTTATTTGTTTGGATTGTATATTATTTAAAAGTATTTTAATCAATAATTCATTACCATATGGATTTTACTATCACTTGTTATGGTTAAGGTAAGGTGTTCCTGAACATCTAAATGTTTGAAATCAATTTTGAATTGCAAAACAAAATTTTTACATATATTTAAGTTTACAGAATGAACAGTAGATAAATTAATAAGGAATTTTAATGATTTTAATCAAACATTTTAGTTAAAAAGTACATAACAATAAACTATCACTTCAAGTTTAAGCTTTAAGTAAAGTTACTGCCTCTAAAATGCTAATTCATTCAATACCAATGTCATGAATGTATTCTCTAAATTGACATTCTAATTCTATGCAATTTAAATTTACTTATTAAGAAATAGTTTACTTAATGTAAATGTAAACATATTACCCACTGACTTGACTATACCTAAATGATGCAGCTATTTACCACAGTAATTACTTTAAATTTTAATTGCATAATTATATCAGAATTTTAAAAAAGCTTTTAACAATCTCCGATTACTACAATGTATGTTCATTACATCTTCGTCAGTCACATCTGATCAATTACAGAGCATGGTAGATGCCCATTTACAGAATTGTTAGCTTGAAGATAAGAATTAAAGAACTAATCAATAGTTAATTAAAAACTTGATGTTTTCTAGGCCAAATTAGAAAATATTTGTTTCTTATTCCTGGTTTTGTGTTGAAGACCTAAGAGGTGTACCATGCCCTTTAAAGTATGTCAACCTTTCAGCTAGTACATTTTTTGGCCTATATATAAGATCTACACAAAGTTTTGTTTCAGATTTTATTGATTTGCCTCACTTAGCAAGCTAATGTTCTCTTAAAAAAAGATAGAAAAAGTAAGAGTAAAGTTGCATTTCCTTAATTGAAAGTTATAAACAGCACGATATACATTGTATTTTGAGTTGAAGACTCTTTAGGGGACACCACATATTTTTTTTGCCAAATTATTCACTGTGAAATTATTATGTTTCAACACATAAATGTATGCTGATATTTCATGTTTTCGAGAAAAAAAAATGAATTGTTAAAGGCCTTATCACCTTAGCTTATTCAAAAGCAAGTTATATATTTCATGCTTTTTAGTTTTATATGGTTGTTTTTTCATGTCATGTGAATTCTAGAGATAAACAAGAGGCTCCCAGGAGCCTGAATCGCTCACCTGGTCTTGATGTTGACCCTATACTCATGTAGAGCTAAATGAGCTGAACATTTAAGCAAGCAACAGCTTTTCTCTACCTGCAATAGTTTTCATTCTATAGGCCAAAAACACAATTTTTCACCTATAAGGGGCCATAACCCCTATAAGGAGTCATCTGACAACTTCGACCCTATGGAGACTTTTGTAGAGCTAAATGAGCTGAACATTTAAGCAAGCAACAGCTAATCTCTATCTGCAATAGTTTTCATTCTGTAGGCCAAAAACATGAAAAATCGCTTTTCAGAGGCCGTAACCCCTAAAAGGGGTCATCTGACAACTTCGACCCTATGGAGAATTTTGTAGAGCTAAATGAGCTGAACATTTAAGCAAGCAACAGCTAATCTCTATGTGGAACAGTTTTCATTCTGTAGGCCAAAAACATGAAAAAACGCTATTTTTCAGGGGCCGTAACCCCTAAAAGGGATCGTCTGACAACTTCGACGCTATGGAGAATTTTGTAGAGCTAAATGAGCTGAACATTTAAGCAAGCAACAGCTAATCTCTATTTGCAATAGTTTTCATTCTGTAGGCCAAAAACATGAAAAAACGCTATTTTTCAAGGGCCGAAACCCCTATAAGGGGTCATCTGACAACTTCGACCCTATGGAAAATTTTGTAGAGCTAAATGAGCTGAACATTTAAGCAAGCAACAGCTAATCTCTATCTGTAATAGTTTTCATTCTGTAGGCCAAAAACATGAAAAATGGCTATTTTTCACCTTTAAGGGGCCGTAACCCCTATAAGAGGTCATCTGACAACTTCGACCATATAGAGACTTTTGTAGAGTTAAATGAGCTGAACATTTAAGCAAGCAACAGCTTATCTCTATCTGCAATAGTTTTCATTCTGTAGGCCAAAAACATGAAAAAATGCTATTTTTCACCTTCAAGGGGCCGTAACCCCTACAAGGGGTCATCTGACAACTTTGACCAAATGGAGACTTTTGTAGAGCTTTTGATGCTGAATCAGTAGCGTGGCCTCAGATTTCCTCTATCTCTTATACTTTTTGATTTATAGGCCAAAAACAGTAGTCTGACCCCCCTAGTCTATTTTTAGTAACGGCGGCCATGTTTTTTAACGGATCAAAAATCAAAACACAAGTTTGGTGCAGGACACCCTAAGGATCATTCATACCAAGTTTCATTAAATTCTGTTCGGTAGTTTCAGAGGAGAAGATTTTTGAAAAATTGTTAACAGACGACGACGACGACGACAGACGACAGACGACGACGACGACGACGACGACGGACGCCAAGTGATGGTAATAGCTCACATGGACCTTCGGTCCAGGTGAGCTAAAAATGAACTTTTAAGGTATAGATAAAATCAATTTAAGTGAAATTGTCTGTAGAATAATCCCCAAAGACCTGTTAAAACAGTCATCTTAACTAAGAAGATGTTAGAGCATCAGACTTAAAAATTTCTCTTTGCAATTAAAAGTCTTGTAAACACCATAAATTTGGAAAAGAGGTTTGTAATGAATCATTTAGTGAGCTATCTGTAAATTTTCCTAAAAGAGACCTACAAACATCTTATAAAAAGTATGTAAGAGATTAGCTGTAAATTGTCCCGTTTATTTATAACTATTTGTAAACTTAAGACATGAATGGAGTTAAACAACCCTGAATTGCAAAAGAAGGGCATCTTAATGATATAAATTATGTTATCAAAGGGGTTTTGCATTATTCACCAGAAATCCATTGTGTATAATAAGGAAATATTTAGAATATTTCACCCTTTCTATGTATATTTGATTCTGAACGGAAATTCTTAAAGATATCTGAGATCTCCTCTTAGTCCACAGCTTTATAAGGAGTTAGATACCAGCAAAACCATTAATTCAAATTTAATTGAAATAGTGTAGTTGTTAAATGGCAGGTGCCCTTCAGCTTCTAAGCTTCATAGTGAAAAATCTTTTATAATCCACAGCATTAAATGGAAATATTCATATTTCCTGATAAAAATACTTTGATCATTTATGTATCATTTAAGACAAATGTCCCTCCTCCACTTGTAAAGTGGGAAATATGTTCTTTTTATACCCCGCCACACGAAGTGGCAGGGTATTATGTTATACCCTCAGTTTTTTTCGGTGTCTGTCCGTCCGTCCGTCTGTCCGTCCCCCGAAGGTTTCCGACCAATAACTTGAAAATGCGTCAAAAGATTTGAATGATATTTTGCACAGCTGTTTAGTTCAATAAAATACAGGTCAAGTTCGATTTCCAGCATGATCCAAAAAATAGTTTTCGAGATAGGCCACTTTGAAAAATCAAATTTCATGAAATTTTGAGTTTCCGACCAATAACTTGAAAACACGTCAAAGGATTTTAATGATATTTTGCACAGCTATTTAGTGCAATAAAATACAGGTCAAGTTTGATTTCCAGCATGATCCAATAAATAGTTTTTGAGATAGGCCACTTTGAAAAATCAAATTTCATGAAATTTTGAGTTTCCAACCAATAACTTGAAAATGCTTCATGGGATTCAAATGATATTTTGTACAGCTATTGAGTACAATAAAATACAGGTCAAGTTCAATTTCCAGCTTGATCTGAAAAATAGTTTTCGAGAAAGGGCACTTTGAAATCAAATTTTATAAACTTTTGATATTATAACGTGGCGGGGTATCATTTAATGTCCCATTACATGCCCTATTTTTCATCTCAGGATTCCATATCTTTATCTGCAACAGCATTTTCTAGTTTTAACTTATAAATAAAAATAATGTATTGTTAACTTTTTAATGGTCATCAACTCCCCACCGGTATTAAATTGACCTGAAAATTTCTAATATATGACTGAACCAGTGGATTATATGTTAAAGAAATAATTAAACTTTTTAATCTTAATACAACACATTCTTATTTTGCCATTTCTAAACCCAGACAAGTTGAGATTATTTCATATTTGATTAAGATAAAAGTACCTGTATAACTTTGTTTAGAACAATATTGACGACTTTTGACACTTCAGAGTGCTTATTCATGAGAAATGGCTACAGTAAAATCTTAGTAAAGTAAAATCTGTTTATATTGAACAGTTAAGGCAAATTTCAATTTTACAAGTATAGGGAAAAGATATATGTTTAAATCTGATTTCGACATCATGTTTTCATCATTTGCTTAGGAATTTTTCATTGGGCAATCTGGTTTTTAAGCAAGTAATAATTTATGTCCTTTGTGACCTATGTGCACTAAAAAAATATTTTATTAAATATAAGCTGCACAAAAGAATAAATCAATTGATCCCTTTTAAAGGTCAAGTTTTGGTGAGATAGGTTTTACTTTATTCTCGAAAGCAACGGAAATATTTTTAGAGAGTGGTTATAACACTACGAGGTGTTAAGATGTAATAATTTATCTCTGATTGTATTTTTTCTCTGACAGGTTAATATGCATTGTATCCCTGAACAAAGAGAAACATGGTGTTTGAATTTACATGTTTAAATATATGTATTAGATGGTCATGGTAGTAATATATTGCTGTGGAGACGTATCCACTTGAGAAAAATGGACCAAGTTTTTTTCATTAAACTTCCAACATATATAAAATGTCTTCAGGTTTCGGTAAAAGGTGAAACCACAAAGACATATTGCACACCCTAGAATTAATCCTTCCTGCTTTGTACATGTAATTGGAAAAGCCATGTTTTATGATATGCTCAGATTTTGGTCTTTTTGCCTGTCCTTGCATATATGCAGCACTTTAATACACGTGTGATTCTGTTTTCTCAACAGGGCTTTTCAGCCCTTTCTTAAAAAATAGTTCAATTTTTTGTACTGTGGATTTATTTTATGTGGTTTGATGAAAAAGCCGATCATGCAGGCTGTGGATTCTTTAATTCGTGGTTCTGTAGCAAACAGATCAATGTTGAATTTCCTTTCATTGGATATCAGATTTCGTGGGTCAAGGTCGCCCACGAAAACCTAGAAAATTCTTATCCCATGAATAATAATGAAACCACAGTATCTGAGTTAGTAAATTTAACCCTATACAGCTTACAATCATTCAATTTATTCACACATTTCATTTATTATTATTTTTCCTTTATTTTCAGACCATAAAGACTAAACAGTTCAACTAATCATCAGCATCATGGACGTGCCAATCACAGATAGAAAATCTTATCACAATGCAGAATAGTAAAATGTACAAAGAAGATCGTAGGTTTCCTATCCCTGACCTGAGGAAGCGACTGGATGGGGGACGAACGTACGTCTCACACAGGAAGGAGAAAGAACAGATAAGTAAGATCAGCCACGGAATACGGAGATTGGAAAATAGAGTCTTCCGTTACGATGTAGAACAGCGAAGGTTAATGCCAGACTTTGGCGAGGATGAGTTTGTCAGGAAAAAGTTACATTTTACAGATGACGAGGATGGGTTGGATTTTACTGATAAAATTGCCGCTTTTAGATCTATTTTGAAAAGACCACCTGCTCAATATGACGATAACAAGTTGGAAGATGAAAATGTTGAGGCTGAGTTTGTCAGTCCAAGATTGATAGGAGTAGATTCTAAAAATAACAATAGAAAGAAGAAAAAGTCTGAAAATAAGATAAAGGAGGATAAAGTCAATGAAGAATTAGCCAAAATGTCCTATCAAAATTTTGAAGCTATGAAACATTTAGAAAAGTATTCTGGTATTTTAACTAAAGTTGGTGAAAAAATTAAAGCCAAGCCAAAACTTGTCCAGGATAATATGGAATTTGTCTTGGGTAATAAGGAAAGCCCTATACACAGTAATGGTGTGAAGTTAGACAAGTTCCAAGATTTGGATAAAGTGCCTGAACGTGATAAAACTACAACATGTATCTATATTCATAATTATGAAGCCATTCCTAAGTGCCAAAATTGCCAAAGTAGCTTATCATGTCGAAAATGTCCCGACCATAGTTTGTGCCAAAGTTGTATACAAGGTTCGTCCTTAACAAGTCGACAGGGTAATTTGACTTGTCCCAAATGTAACGCCCCACTGTTGGAAAATGGTCCTTCAGGGCAAAAAATCTTAAGTTCAAGTCAAAGAAGTGAAAAGATCATACAAAGTAACGTTCCTCATTTTGATCCCGTTTGGGAAGAATCAAACCCATCAAGGGGTAGACATAGAGGCGTAAAATTACGGAAAAATGATCAATACAGTAAAGAAAAGGGATCTAGTCATAAAACTCAAAGTAATCTTAATCAAAGAACTTCTAGAAAAAGTGATGAAAAGTCTCTTAAACATAAACGTTTAAGTGATAATGATTACAAACATGATGATCCTGGTGCATTGACAATAGATGATCTGAAAGATCCACCGAAATCTGAAAAGCAGCGATACAATCAGAGAGAAAAATCAAAGTCACGATACTCTTCTGAGGAAGGAAAGAAAAAGTCTAAGGTCAGAAAAAAATTGGAAGAAGAATTCAACATTTCTGACTCATCACTGAAGGAAAATATCCCAAACGGTAAAAAGAACAGATCGGACACGTCTAGTCAAAAGTCTAAAATTTCCGAATCTGAAGAAAATCGTCTGAAATCAAAAGTAGCTGAGTTGTTTGGTATTCCTAATGGTGTAGTAGATTTAAAAATTCCAGAGCATTTACAGAATAGTGGGAAAGGAGTACAGGAAGAGATACAAAGGGAGAAAACTGTGTATCAGACACAACTTCCTAATGGATTACATCCCTTGTCTGATGGGGAAGGAAGGTGGGTTATGTTATGGTTAATAATTCATTACAAAATTTGAAAACACACTCACACACTGAAATAAACAATATTGAACTGCTTTGTTCTTTACGCACTGCTGCAGTGTTTCATATTAAGGCAGATTTGGGAAAGGCAAGCTCGACATGGGCTCTACTATATGATAGAGATATTTTGTTTAGAACTTGTATAAAACAAGAGGCTAGATATTAAAAAATAGATGCAATTTTGATATTTTGATCAAAGAAGCCTAAGGCAGTTGCATACACACTTAAGAAGTATTTGGGCATGTGACTTAAACAGATATTTGATGTTCATGTCATTTTAGTTGTAATAATGTTTTTTGTCTTCCTTTATCAGGCTATCAGATGGTGTTAGTGTAGCTGGTTCCAACCTGTCATCTGGTTCCCAGTCCAGTACAATCCTGGCCGTGGAGCTCCTTAGAAAACTCTACAACGTGGACCAGAAAACCAGAGAGGAACTCATTCTTAAGGTGATTATTATTCGCTAGACTCAAAATCCTTCAAAACAACTACATGGATTTTGTTCCCCGCAGCAACATGTCGCAGGGACCTATTATCTTCATCTGTCTGTGGGTCGGTATGTCAGTTGGTCACACTTTTGTGGACACAACTTTTCTGACACTGCACAACAGATGAAATATTGTAGGATTGTTTATCATGGTACATGTATGTAGTTGGTCATATTGAAACACCAATTTGATTAGACAAATTTTATTGGAGCTATGGGACTTTATAGACTTTGTTCATTTTAGGTCAAAGGAAAACTTTGTGGGCGCAACTCCGCTGAGAATGTTCAACAGGTTCTGATTTGACAAATTTTATGAGTTATGGGACTCACTCAGTATCTATCATTTTAGGTCATAGGAAAACTCTGTGGGTGCAACTGCTCTGAGACTGCTCGATGGATTTTGATGAAACTTTTTAGAATCATTTGTCAATAAGTATAATAGATCACATATTGCAACATCATTTTAATTTGAAAAAAAATTATAGGAGTTATGGGACTGGATCCACTAAGTGTATTAAAGGTCATAAGAACTCCTTGTGGGCTCCTGAGACTGCGGAAGTTTGATTCATTATGTCACCTGCAATGTGTTGCAAAGCAACATATACATGTTACAGGCGTCACTTTGACACTATCCGTCATTTTGCGACGTCATCCTGTGTTGTCATCCAATATTGTCCTACAGTGTCTCAAAAATTTCTGTCACAGTTTTCCGTTAAACTACATGACACAGCCTCTTGATATTTGGCATGTAGCTTCC
Source organism: Arcuatula senhousia (assembly GCA_963971305.1). Lineage (NCBI taxonomy): Eukaryota > Metazoa > Mollusca > Bivalvia > Mytilida > Mytilidae > Arcuatula > Arcuatula senhousia. The sequence goes on from CAXARO010001285.1 coordinate 20,240, forward strand.
TCCTATAGTACTATATGGTGTAAAGCGATCTTACAGCTGTTATTCATCTACTTCATGTTTACCGAATATTTTAAAACGCAGATGAAGACCGTCCTTCTAGTTTTAATATGTAGGTGAATATATATTAATACTATTTTGAGTTTGACAAATTCTACATATATAATGAGATTATATTGTCAGAATAAATTTTCAACTTCAATGATTGGCTACATGTAGCAATCTTGTAATTAAACTTATCCCGAAGATGATGTAGATGTGCACTATATATTTTAAAATTTGATCCAATTAGTTTTGGGGGTTAATTCCAATAGTGAAGCAAGGACTTTGATAAAAGAAAACATATAATTTCTGATTTTTTGTAAAATTTATTGAAAGTATATTACCTTTGTAATATTTTTTAGCATAAAACATGAATAAAATATCAATCAATTAAAATAAAAAGATAACTACATTTTAATTACACATGTAATTGAAATTCTGTCTACATTTTAGGCCAAATGTTTTAGAAGATGGCTTGAGAATGTCCGAGGCTCTGCTCTGAAAGGGAAAGGTGTCAGTTTAGAAAATGTAAATCCAGTTGAACATAACCAACTACTGGAAACAGCTAACTATGGAGTTTGTCTGCAGAGGTAAGGACAACATGTTCTGTTTAAAATGTGTTATAAACTGTTAATGAATTTTCTAGGAAAACAGACATTCGAAGAGAGATGTGTCTTTATTTTGTATTTTACCAGATTTCACAGAGTGGAAATCCAGGTTTATTTTAGAAATAAGTAATGTCGGACCGCAGATAAGCGACGGAAATTTTTTTTTTTTCAACAGTTTCTCAGGAACTACTCATCACAGCCACTTGATATTTATTGCACGCAGCATCAGCATGGAATCCAATATCATAGGTCTGTCAGTCACTTACTTCCTGTTCAAATAAAATCTTGTCCTTTTTGACACACTTTGTAAATTTTATCTATTAAAGGGCAGAAATTTTCAACAGAGAGCATCTCCTGCGGATCATGTTATGGCGGTGGAGAAGAAGATGGGTACAGCACGCTGGAGAGAGGGCAGCCGACACCCTTCACAATCAACACACCCTTAGAAAGGGTATGAATGCCTTTAAGTGGGCTATCAGTAGGTCCAGGATTCAGATTGAGATTCTACAGTCCAGAGCAAGAGCTGCACTTGTACAGGCAACTTTTATGAAGGCAAGTTATACACCTTTTAAGATAATGATGAGCAAAACTTGTACAGTCAACTTTTATTAAGGCAAGTTATACACCTTAAAAGATAATGATAAGCAACACTTGTACAGGCAACTTTTATTAAGGCAAGTTATACACCTTAAAAGATAATGATAAGCAACACTTGTACAGGCAACTTTTATTAAGGCAAGTTGTACACCTTAAAAGATAATGATAAGCAACACTTGTACAGGCAACTTTTATTAAGGCAAGTTGTACACCTTAAAAGATAATGATAAGCAACACTTGTACAGGCAACTTTTATTAAGGCAAGTTATACCTTATGTCGGTTCTGTATGGTGATACAACTCTTAATCATTCATTGTTTTGACGTGGGGTGTCGGATTTAGAACTGATGTATTTGATTCTTTTACATCAATCGATAAATGTTTCTTAGCTAGTTGTCAGTAACTTCGAGTGTTCTCAAGAGAGTTCCTCCTTGTCTTGTTGTTTTCGTACAGTATTTTGTCTTAGGTTCTCTCTTGTTGAATTGAACTTTTGTCGATTGAGTTTTACAGTGTGTTTTATATGTAGCTTTGTGCAAGCTTATCAATAGGGGGAAGGTAGGATCCAAAAAACTAGTTTAACCCCGCCACATTTTATATGTGCCTGTCCTAAGCCAGGAAACTTTGCCAAAGCCTTTGTTTGTCCTTGTCATTCTATGTTAACTGTTTTATGTCAAGAATTGAGTCTTTGGTTGATGATTTAGGGATTGGTTTTGATACTTTTGTATTGTATTTTAAGTCTTGGGCCAATGCAAGACGGTAAGCAGTGACCTATGGTCATGTTGAAGACTGCTTGCCGTTTTCCGTTGTGATTTTTTGAATTGCTGTTTGTTTATGTTTGTTGTGTCGCGTACACTTATTCCACATCTCAATATCGTATACCTTAAAAGATAATGATAAGCAATACTTGTACAGGCAAATTTTATTAAGGCAAGTTATACACCTTAAAAGATAATGATAAGCAACACTTGTACAGGCAACTTTTATTAAGGCAAGTTAAAAACCTTAAAAGATAATGATAAGCAACACTTGTACAGGCAACTTTTATTAAGGCAAGTTGTACACCTTAAAAGATAATGATAAGCAACACTTGTACAGGCAACTTCTTTATGGAAAGTTATAAAGTATACAAGTTTCATTGGACCTAAATTTGCTTTTCTAATTGGCATGCACAGCCTTAAAAAACAAAATTATTTGTAAAAACCAATACTGTTTAAATCTTCATCACACAGAAAAGAAGCATGATAAGGGACAAATGGGACAATTGTTCAAATCTCAAATGTGCTGACTCATTCCTACAATTCTCAACAGATTTTCATAAGATCATAACATTATGTTTGCACTTTCAACAACTTGAACACGATTAAAATTCACATAGTCTATATTGTTCATTGAAATAATTCCACTGACCAATGAAAGAAAAGTATTTGCACATCAGAAAATCTGTAAATAATCTTTTCAAATAAGGAGGGGTACCTCAAAACATTATTTTGATAAATGTTGTAGAGTTTATATACTGTAGAAGCAGAATTATTCTTGGGGGATTTAATTTCATTTATTTTGTGGGTAAGAGGAACCCATGAAATTAAATCCCCAAGAATTTAGATTATTTAGTTGATGAGTGTATACCAAAGTTAAATATCCACAAAACATTTGTCTCCTCCAAGTCAGTTTTGTGCTCTGAAGTGAAGGATGAAATTTTATCCCCAACAAAATAAATGTTTATAAAATAATTATGATCATAGATGCCCTATTTTCATCACTGTACATGTTTAATATTAATTATAAACATTTTCTCTTGCAGTGGAGAAAGAAAGCTGATGCCAACAGAAGAATGAGACTGGAGATGTCGTTTGCTCGCTGGCGCGTGTTTACCTCAGAATCTCAAAAGTAAGGTTTTTAAGCATATTGTACTATAGGGCGACTACTGAATTATTATGTTAAAATTTTTCTTTTAGTTCAAGTCTGAGAATTATTTTCAAAACTTTGAAGTTTACCCAGAAAATAGATTTAGTGCTTTTAAATATTTATTATGATTGTTTTAAATATTATCTGAATTTTCGAAATTTTTGCATGAAAGCCTTTAAGGCATCACATAAGATTTGACGGTTTAAAGAAGTTGGTGTTTCTTTTAAATTTTTTTTATAACTAAAATAAGTGATGTCAGGCTCTATATCTATTGCACTTTAACTATTATTTATTCTTACATTAGAATTTAAACCCTGATGATATAAACTTATATAAGGACACTGTCTAACTAGGCCCTATTTAATGAACATTCACACAAAATTTAATTGGAGAATGTGAGAAGAAGTTATTGAAATTGTTTATTTTAAACTTTAAGAAAATAATCCATAAGTGTTTAAGGCATGAAAAATCATAAGTTTTAATATCTTTGTGGTTTTTAGAAATTCATACATTTAAATATATCCCCATTTTATATTTAATATGTCTGTACAATTCAATTTGTCTTTGAATGGGTCTTGAAGTTAAAATGATATATTCAAGTGAAGTTTATAATAGGCTATGAATTCATTAATATTAAAAAGAATCTTTTCTTACATCACCATGCATTGATACCATTAATGGTGAAAGAAGATTCTATTTCCATGACTTTTTCTTTTAAGTTAGGTCTTAAAAACTTACTGAAAAATTGAATCCCCTGTGTAGGTTAAATTGCATTTACTGATAAAACTATTATAACATTATGAATGTAGGGAGGCCGGCATACTGGAAAATATCTTAATAACAGGTTTCTGAGTAACTATGTATGACTCTTATATATTTGCTATGCAGCATCAGCATGGGCTGCCATATCGTTGGATCTGAATTCAGGTCATTTCCTGTTTAATGAAATCTTGCCATTTTCTCTACATTAGCTCGTTGAGTTTACTTATTTAGAACTAGCTCATTGTAAATGTATGATTTTGTTCTCTATAGTAAGAATACTGTAATTGAAATCTTTTCTTCTATAGTAAGGATACTAGATATCATGTTGAACTAGCCGTGTAAGTAACGCTGTGTTCTCACCAAGGTTCAAAGTCAACAATTATGAGGTCAAAGGTCATGTTTGATATTGGGGTGAAGGTTATTTGACACAAAGTAAACTGTTGAAAGTAAATTTCAAGAAATCCTGAAGGCTGTCCAACTGTTATCAACCTTCCAATGGAATGGAATTTAATTTTATCTAAGCCAACTTTAAGGGCAATGCCTTTATTTTAGTGAAAGTAACATTTTTGGAACCATATCTTAATTTACAACTGTTTTGTAAAAAAACTATTGCCAGAAACAAGTTCTACCTATTAGAAACCTATAAGAAATTATATGTTAAAAAAATTGTCTGTTTTTATAATACAAAATGAGTGTGTGCGTAGTGGTTCAAATCAATGGTTATTAAAATCCATGAAGTCCTTCAGAAATCAGAATACCAAATGGAGGAGAAACCCATACATGTAGGTGTTGGCTATGGTTTCACGTTGACCATTTGTTGGTGTTGACTGTGATTACACAAGTGGCTGTTTGTTGGTGTTAAAATGTTCACTTTCTTAGCATGAGATCTGAATTCCACACATGAACAAATTAAACAAATTGAAGCTTTTATATATAATGAATTATTTTAATGAGCTTGGCACAATTTGTTATGACTTACAATATATATATGTTGTTTTGGTGGTAGCTGGGTGAAATAAAAAGACTGTACATGTAATAAGGATTGCTCATGACTTAAACATATTTTTAGTTTCATAATAAACAATTTTTTTTTTCAATCAATAATCCCAAGGTAAAGAAATATATATATTTGTGGTTTCACTTTCATTCAGTCCATTTGTGCAATCTCAATTTTAACTTTTACCCTAATATTTAAATTGCATAAAACATTTAGAATGTTTTCTAAGTTGGTATGCACACAATGCAATAAGTTAAAACCGTTAAATACCCCCAACAATGGTTCATATCACTAGATGTCACCTCTGTTCAATCTCGAAAGTCGTTCATAAATAATCAATAGTCACAGTTACCGATCTAATCTGTAATTTACATTTTCCGTCATTTTAACTAAAAGGTACTGATTGAAGAGTAATTTTCTGGATAAAAGATTTTCAAATTTAAAATCACTGGGTGTTTCTTTACGGTCTTATGTTGAGTATATCTGTATGAATAAAATAACATAAGATTTGATTATTTATAATTATCTTTGTTTAATTATTCAAATCTGTTGACCTTTTCAACTGATTGAATTCTCACCTGAAGGGAGTCTTGGTCTAGTAAATATTAAATATTACCAGTCAGATAGGCTAGTAAATTGTATAATATTTTTGGCTATATTTGTTTGTAATCATGTGAAAGATTTATTAAATCCTTTCAAGGGCTGGTCAAGTTGCAGATGAGAAGTGTGAACTAAAATTAAGAAATAGGATCCAAAGCAGTCCATGTTCTATTGGAGATTTTAACATGGGTTGCTATTATTTTTATGCCCCTTCTACCATAAAGTAGGTATTGATTGGGTCTGTTCGTCTGTCTGTCCCAAATATTGTAAGATGGGGCATTATGTCTATTGGACATATTTTTGTTGTTTATATTTTTCCCTCCTGACATAGCATATATGTCCATAAAGATATTTAGAAAAATAGTAGAATCATAACAATATTTTAATAAGATTACAGAAAACAGTTGTTCTAGTAACTGCACTTGTCTGTCTGTCCTTAACTTAGTCCGTCCATCACTCAGAGTTTGGTGTTATCTGTCAAAGATATTGAAGGTGTGAATTTATTGATTTGGAAAAAAAATGATAACATTTGCTAGACAGTTTTGGATATTAACCTAGCCACCTCTGTGAAAAAATATGAAGAGCAAAGATCGGACTGAGACCATAACATGTAATTCATCTTTTGTTTTTTTTTTAAATTTTTCTACAGAGTGAAAAGATTGAGGAAAGCCCTGGACAGAAAGCTGTTAGATCAGTCACTGAGACAGTGGACTAACCATTTCCAGACCAGACTGAAGGAGAATGCTGCTGACCATTACCATAGGTGGGTTCTCTGTTTAAGGGGGGGGGGGGCGGGCTGGTGGGGACAGAAAGCTGTTAGACCAGTCACTGAGACAGTGGACTAAACATTTCCAGACCAGTCACTGAAGGAAAATGCTGCTGACCATTACCATAGGTGGGGTTCTTTGTTTTAGGGGGTGGGGCCGGGCTGGTGGTGACAGAAAACTGTTAGACCAGTCACTAAGACAGTGGACTAACCATTTCCAGACCAGACTGAAGGAAAATGCTGCTGACCATTACCATAGGTGGGTTCTCTGTTTTATATGTCCTACCAACATGTTTTAGGGGGTGGGGCCGGGCTGATGGGGACAGAAAATTCTTACCAGTCACTGAGACAGTGGACTAACCATTTCCAGACCAGACTGTAGGAGAATGCTGCTGACCATTACCATAGGTGAGTTCTCTGTTTTAGGGGGGTGGGGCCGGGCTGGTGGGGACAGAAAACTGTTAGACCAGTCACTGAGACAGTGGACTAACCATTTCCAGACCAGACTGAAGGAGAATGCTGCTGACCATTACCATAGGTGGGTTCTTTGTTTTAGGGGGGTGGGGCCGGGCTGGTGGTGACAGAAAACTGTTAGACCAGTCACTGAGACAGTGGACTAAACATTTCCAGACCAGACTGAAGGAAAATGCTGCTGACCATTACCATAGGTGGGTTCTTTGTTTTAGGGGGTGGGGCCAGGCTGGTGGTGACAGAAAACTGTTAGACCAGTCACTGAGACAGTGGACTAAACATTTCCAGACCAGACTGAAGGAGAATGCTTCTGACCATTACCATAGGTGGGCTATTTTGGTCTCTTTCCATGAGGAAACAAAAAGTTCTTCTATCCTTCTGTTCATGTTTATAGTCTCTTTAAAGAATTCAAAATTTTATAATTTCGCTGGACAAGAAGCAAAAGTGCAATCAAATATCATTAGTTTGGAGTGTTAAATACAACATCAGTGAAAATAAAATCAGCACAAAAAACAAACCATGCTCATAAAAAAAACACATATTACAAATAAAACATGATCAGGTCTTTAAGTTCTAGTGAAGACTGAATTTGAAATTTTAGATTTTTATGCCCCTGCTTCGACATGTCGGGAGGCATTAAGTTTTACTCGTGTCCGTCCGTCTATACAAATTTTTGTCAAGCTTTTCTCAGGAACCTTACATGCGAATGATTTGAATCTTAATAGGATGATTCAGTATGACAAACTGTACGTCCTAAGCGATTTTGAGATCTGTCAGACATCTACTTCTTGTTTGGGACTTAGGCCAATGGAAAATATGTGAACATCACTTTGAAAATTTCCGATAATTTAACTTATTAATGTTTGTTAATTGTAGGTCACACATTTTACACCAGATGATGGAGGGATGGAAACTGTTCACATCACTGTCAAAGGAGAAGAAATTCAAGATGGAGATAGCACTGTATGTATGGGCTACACATTTCTCTAAATACCTGATGTACATATTGATTTTCATCCTATACATAGTATTGTTTCCATCCCTTGGTTTTAACATTCTGTTGTAGATTGCATGATTTGCTAGAAGATAAAGATTTTTTGCAAGATATAAATGATGTAAAAATAAAGTTTTGGAAGGATACCACATAAAGAGATATGCTATTTTGGCAGTGTATAATACCAAATCGTACTCCAGTAAAAAATAACCTATTCTACTGAAGTTTAGAAGTTACTTTAGCTTTTTGGCGGATTTTTTTGCAAGCTTAAATAAATAAATAAATAATCTTTATTTCCTAATCATAGGGCCCATGAGGGCATATCAATCACAAATCATATACTGTGGTTTCATATTATTCATGGGGTATCAATTTTCGTGGTTTTCGTGGGTAGCCTTGAACCACGAAATTTGATATCCCACGAAAATGAAACGTAACATTGGTGTGTATGCTGCAGATTTAAGAACCACGAATTCAAGAATCCACGAACTGATACTTTTTCACCAAACCACGAAAATTGGTACCCACGAAAATAAATGAATCCACAGTATATGTATGTTTGATTACCAAGATGATAAACATAAACATATAAAAGATACTAGAAACTTATTATCCCATACATTTTAATCACAATTCATTTGGTTAAAGACTGATTTAAGCACCATCATGCAAATTATTGTAACATTATCTTTTTTCAGTTTTTGTTTTATTTTATGTAGTAGTTTTTTAAAGACTGTTTGTGCTTTTCTTTTCTAGGCAACGTTATGTGTAAGTTTTGTAGCATGTACTGTCTTTTATTACATCTTATTGAGTTTATAAATGTTTTATATGGATAGTTTCTCAAGAGTTGTTAATAAGAATAGATCAAATCTGCAATATTTTATCAGGTTTGTCAGTTACCTGCCCAAATTTGGTGGTTTCCTTTGGGCACTCTTGTTTCCTCCACCATTAAAGCTGACCTCCCTATTTGGCCTAGGTGCATCGTCAGGGGTGTTAAACCCTAACACACACATGCAATATTTGATCACAAAGCTTTTAAGTTCATTCAAATGAGAATTTATTTCTATACCCCCACTTGTAGGAGAGGGGACTTTGGATATAATGAATCTTGTTCTGTTTCCATTTTTTTGTCTCGCCTGCGAAGCAGAGCGGGACATAGGTGTTACTTTACCGGCGGCGGCGGCGGCGACGGCGGCGTTAACTTTTTGGAAAAGTTTTATGAGCACCTCCATATCTCAAGTACTATAGGTCTTAGGTTGATGAAACTTGGTATGCATATGCCCCAGTAGTAGCTTAGCACAGTTGCATCCCCATCTTTTGACCTTGACCTTGATTTTCTGGTTGAGTGACTTTGACAATTTTCAATACATATAATAGCAATGAAAAAGTTTTGCGAGCACCTCCATATCTCAAGAACTATAGGTCCTAGGTTGATGAAACTTGGTATGCATATGCCCCAGTAGTAGCTTAGCTCAGTTGCATCCCCATCTTTTGTCCTTGACCTTGATTTTCCGGTTGAATGACTTTGACAATTTTCAATACATATAATAGCAATGGAAAAGTTTTGTGAGCACCTCCATATCCCAAGAACTATAGGTCCTAGGTTGATGAAACTTGGTATACATATGCCCCAGTAGTAGCTTACCACAGTTGCATCCCCATCTTTTGACCTTGACCTTGATTTTTCGGTTGAGTGACTTTGACAATTTTCAATACATATAATAGCAATGGAAAAGTTTTGTGAGCACCTCCATATCTCAAGAACTATAGGTCCTAGGTTAATGAAACTTGATATACATATGTCCCAGTAGTAGCTTAGCACAGTTGCATCCCCATCTTTTGACCTTGACCTTGATTTTCCGGTTGAGTGACTTTGATTATTTTTATTGCATATATTTGCAATGTTTAAGTTCTATAAACATCTTTTGATCTCAGAAACTGAAAATCCATGTAAATTCAAAATATAGTGGAAGTAAGAAAGAATAATTGTTTCTGATGGTGCCGGCAGGCGAGACATACTTTAGTGTTAACTCTTGTTTGGTTGTTTAATACACAGAAAGTTTTGATTTAACCAAACCCAGAATAAAAAAAAACAGTTAACAAGAAATATATTTTGCAATTACCATTTAACATATGTAAATCAAAGTTTAAACTTTGTAAAACATGAGACTCAACTTTGATTTTTTGGTTTATATTGCATGCCGGTTGAAAGTTGAAGTTTTGAGCATGTATATTCATCAAAGTTTGAATTTTTAACAGTTTTGTATTATTTCTAATAGCATGAACAATTTTGTGTCATATGAAATAATTATTAAATATACTGGTACAAACATCTTAAAATATCTTAAAGAACAATAAAAAGGGGGTTAGGAACAGAATCTTTTTAAAGTATAAAATGAAAGTGATGGTTGTCTAATTTATAGTAACAGTAAAACCTTATATAAAGATTGCACAATCCATTTTACCTCCAGTTTGACTTTCCATGATATATTTTAGTTTTAGATGGATAATGTTTATATTGGGGAGACACACATGGTATGGGTATTCACAGTGGTTTGATGTTAATGTTGTATTGTCTTGGTAAAAGGTGGATGGTTGTTTTGGGGTACATGTGATAAATAATTGACTAGAGCTGCTGTAATTTATTTTGAGCTCCATTTAAATATTGTGCTCTGCATTTTAACAATGTTGTTTGTGTGTATTAATGTTACACCCCCTCTTGTGAGAAAGGGGGCTATATTGCAATTACCTTGTCGATCTGTATGTCAGTCTGTCTGTCCATTAGAATCTTTTGAATCCGAATTCTCTACCTCTTTCTAGGGGAATTATGAAAAATTTAGGACACAGCTTAAGCATGATGGATAATGATTGTACAGTGTGTTCTCTTTCCACCCCAGCTGGGCATCTACTTCCTGTTTTCAGAATGTCAAGCAGGGTATCCTTAGCATGACTAAGTGCAACACCTTGTTTTCGTTATAATACAAATATGATTGTTTGATATTTACCCTTATGGCATACGAAAAGCTAGGAATAAGGAAGGAAGCCAATCAAAATTCATTATGATATATTTATAGCAATAATACTTAGTTGACATGGTTATATAAGATATCATATTTAGAGGAGAATGTAGCTTTACAGAATCTTTTCAGTACTCTAAATAGATATAAGGAGATTTCTTCTTTCCAAAGCATTTTACTTGTTACTATATAAAGCATTTCTTCTGTTCTATATGTAGTAAACAGGAACCCATCTTAAACCTTTGTTGTTTCTGATAAAATGTACAGATACTCTTTAAACTATCATGTTTCTTCCCATTAGAATAAACTAAGAATAGGTTACATAAACATGTGAATAACTTACAGGATACGAAATCTCAGTTCAAGTATAATTATCTAGTTCTGACTTTAAATATACATCTAATGTTTTCTTTTGTGCAGACCTTAAAATCTTTAACAATGAGTGCTAGCCTGTAAGATAAGCATTTTCAGCTACTCAGTGGTATAGAATGTAAAAGGAGCCTACCAGGATCATGACACATGCTACATATATATATCTAAGTAGTCCTAGAGAAACAGGCCCTCAGCAGTTTCTATGATACAAAATGAATAAAGTTTACCAACATGACCAAATTTCAAGTAAGAGCAACAATTATTTTACAGATACATTCACTAAGTCCTTTGTCAAACATGATAACCTGGTATACAGCCCTAGTTTAAAGTGAATTCTATCATCTTTATCAATTGTTTATGTTTTTAGGAGACAACACAACACAAAGTTGGTCAGGAGTACATATAGGACTTTGACTGTTGTCTACCATAAACACAGAGTGGCCAAGGAACATCATAGGTAAGACATTATTATTTTTGTAAATTGAAAAATGGCAAGAACAAAACACAAGTTTACATAAGATGCTGCTGATTGTTGTTTATGACAGTTTAGCGTTCTATCTTGTACATTTATTCCACATGTTATATATTGGGTTGTGAATTATCAGCTGAAATTGTGAAGATCTATGAATTTAATATACATGACATATAATCACACCATAGAGAGCCGGTGGTGTAGTGGTTAACTACTAACACCGAGGTTTGTGGTTCAATCCTCGTTAGGGGTGAAAATTTCATGAACCGATTTTCCGACTCTCTCTTGACAACCTTTGCGAGGATGGTCTCAAGAAAAGATGCTAGTCCTTCAGAAGGGACAAAAAAGGGTTGTCAGGTGTATGGGGAAAGCAATATTTTGTGCCTGTTAAAGACCCCTTTGTAGAGTCCGATAAGAGTAGATTCAATGGGGGCCGTTTCCAAAGGCAACACTTGCAAACTGCAAACTGGAGAGGGATTTATAGAAGCATTAAGCTTGATTCCCAATCCAGAAAAATAAATATGTTTAAACTAATCACACCATGATATTGACAACACAAAGCAAAGGAATGGAACGAAAATATTGTACAACGACTGCTTTAATTCTCTCTCCTTAATATTCAAGAAATGGCACCTTGAGACAAGTTCTGACTGCCTGGCTACATGTGACCCAGATCCTCAAAGACGAGCGACAGCATGACATGGCCGTCAGTAAGGAACACTGGGTAATAACAACGCTGCAGACGTCATTTACAAACTGGAGGGAGCATCTTCTGACACAGAGAGCAAGAAAAGCATCTGATAAAAACCTTGTCAGGTACAGAGAATATTTATAACAAACTAGAGAAAGAAAAAAGTCAGAGAAAATTTTCTTATAAAGAATTTTTAATGACACCCTAAGAACTAGAAAATATCTGAAGGATTCAAACATCAAGGAATGTTCAAAATACCAAGTTGAACCTAGTGTGAAATTAAGTTTGAAATGTTATTAATTAGAGTTGTTCCCCTTTACCCATGATAATTGAAATTCACAATATATCTCTGAGATGGTTGTTTCATACTCCTAGGTGCATCTATATTATAAAAATGCAGTATCAACTTTTATGTTATAGACAAGATCAACAGTTTCAGTTGCCCTGCATTACTGTAACGTAACATTTGATTCTGTTAACAACTGAAATATTACAATGCAAATTTGTGTTAGAAAATCACATAATAAAGTTCTAAAAAGCTAATGGGGTTTTTCTTTTCATGGTATAGTTTTATCAAGAAGAAGTGAAAAAAAATTTAAATATAATATATTAATAATTTATTTTATTCAATTTTTAAGGAATGCTTGGAAAATATGGAAGACCCAATTTGTCACCAATGTAAGAGAGAGAATAGCAGTGGAGAGTGAGATACGATACAACATTCTCCAACAGTCCTTCTCAATGTGGAGACAAAATGTTCTTACTCTGAAGAAACGGCAAGAAGCTGCAGTGGTATTCCTACAGAGGGCGCTAGTCAGACAAATCATTGAAGCGTGGCACGATCATGCCAGCCATCGCAAACTTATCAGGTAATCTTTGAGTGTTTTTTAAATATTCATTTCTTACATATTTTGATTGTACTATTATATATTAAATGGTGAATGGGTTTGAGTATACAAAAAGTATTTATGTATATAAATTATTATAATGAGTGTTACTGCATATAATCACTTTTAAGGTCTTTAGAAATTAAGTGACATTTTATTTAGAGTTTTATAAAATATGTCCATCCATCATTTGCATAGGTGTTAACCCTCCCAAATCCTGCGGGAGCCTCCCGAAAATTTAAGCTATCTCCCGAGAAATAAATTCCTCCCGAGCGGGAGACACTTAACTCCCGACTTTTAATACCCTCCCGCATAATCTCCCGTAATTTTACATTTTTTGTCCCAAAATCATTCTTTCCTTTTTATAAGTTTAAGAAACAACCAACGAATTTACTCAATCAGCTGACTGAAAATCGATAATCTGTCCTATTGTTTACCTGTCAGTGTTATCAAAACACATGAAATAGTGTTAATTAGTGAGTTGAGAACAATAAATGAGTTGAAATTTAATCCAATTATATCTGCTGGGTGACATATTTATTGCTTCCACACTTTGAATGAATACAGAGAGAGTTAAAATTTACGATCTCCTTTGAAAAAATCATAGATCGGGGGTAACATAGTAAGGGGGGAAGAAACTATTACCAAATGAAACAATTACCAAAATTACTTCCCTTTCTTTATGGAAACTACTTATCACTTTTAAGAAATAAAACAAAAGTGCACAAAAAGAAGGATTTAGGCTATAAGTTTGATCATATGAACATTTTAAACACCTTTAAATTTGCTGTGCTTTATTTGAATTCAAATTTACCCAAAGACTTTGCCTTAAATACCTATTTTTTAGAAAAAGAAAAGCTTTGTCTGGTATATTCATTTACTCTAAGCAGAGTCTGAAGCTGAATGAAATGAATTTAAATGTAGAAATTAAATACAATCAAATTAAAGAACGACTCTCTGACATGTCTGAACTAAAAGAAAATATAATAGATATATTTAATGTATTACCATGATTACAGGTGATAATACACAATATAAGCATGGTTTTATTCATATGTGCACAATTTTTAAGACAAAAATGTCGCTACGCAAAATCTCCCTGAAATTAAAACTGGTTTCAGGGAGATCTCCCTCATTGGAGTCCCAAAAGGTTAACACCTATGATCATTTGTATTTAGTAATAATGGTTTTCTGTCCTGGCTAACTTGATCAAGTCAGAACTTATTGAAAATTTTGAAACTTATATTTCACCTCTATCATTTATAAAAGTGGTTAGTGTAAGACTTTGAACAGTGTTTTCTTCTTTCCATTAATTTGATTTATAATTTTGGTAGAGTTCGGAAAGAAAGGAAAAGGTAGAAGAAACCATTGATTTAGATTAATAGTTGGTTGTCTAATATTTGATTCACCTTTCTAGCAAAATCCTGAGTGCACCTTTCTTTAACTGTGTCAAGAAAGAGTTCCCAAAGCAAGCTTTTATTTGTTGATCAGAATATCAAAAATATCAGAATATTTTAATCAACAAAATTTTGTTATTTGATATGCAGCTTTCAGCATTTACAAGATTTTCAATATCATAAATCAATTATTTAATACATATGTTTCACGACATTCCATCTTTTATTTAGAATAAGAATAAGAATAAGTTTATTAACCAAATCAAGGGCCCCATAAGAGGCATACAAAACATAAAGTACAAATAAGATGATTGTATAAAATATCGTTAAAATAAGGTTTTTGTTATACATAAATATTTCAAATATGATATATAATATGATTGATTGTTACAAGTGTATGTTTCAAAGTAGACTCAAATATATATAATATTATATGACACAATGACTATTCGAGAGGAATTCACAAATTCTGTTTAGTATTTCTTTATTTTCGTTATTCATTAGCCATAGGATTTTATCATCAGAGGACATGTTATTATAATTAGAATAATTTATTGATTTATATATTTTATTGAAAAGAGTATTTCTTGAAAATGTCATAGAAGGAACATTTAAGTAGAAAATGCTTCTATTTATAAAGACCTTTCTATTGTAGTTTTGTTCTGCCAGTTATTTTGTGTTAAAGTTTTCCTTTACACCTTATGATTTTACCGTGTGTTGTTTTTTTTCCCAGTACACCTGCCAATTTTTGTTTGAGTGTTTTGTGCACATGTTTTCAGTGAATTTGAATTATTTTATCCTTTACAGTAATCCATTTTATTTGTACCAAACAGTGGTGGATCCAGAAATTCTGTCAAGAGGGGGCCCACTGACTGGCCTAAGAAGGGGCCCACTTTGGGTACACTTCAATGATTTCCCATTTATTCAACCAAATTTTTCTGCCAAAAGGGGGGGGCCCAGGCCCCCTAGGGCCCCCTGGATCTGCCTATGCCAAACTATTCTAACCATTTTCGATATCCCAAAACAACATTACTGAAAGCAGTAAGGTTTATAAAGATTTGCCCTTAGATCTGTTCTGAAGAGTTTCTCCAAACTTTTGACTGTTATAAATTAGGCTAGTTTAGTATGTATTGCAGATTTTTATAAAATAATTCCATGTTGTTATGTGTTATGGAACAGCAAGTTAATATTCAGACGACAATAAGATTGGAACAAGTGTACGCAACACAACCTACATTAACAAGCTGTAATTTAAAAAATCCACAATGGAATACAGCTACAGTCCTCAAAATGACCAGCAGTCACTGCTTGCTGTCTTACATTGGCCCAAGACTAAAAACATATAATATTCAGTACCAGTTTTCATTTTCTAATAAGAATTAAAAATCCTAATGACATGGCAACTCCTGAATTAAATGGTCAGATTAAAAACCATTTGTAAATTGTTTTTAAGAAAGGCTGAAGGTAAAATTTTGCTTGATCAGCAAAAAAACAAGGGATGAATATGTAAAAAAAAAAAGAAATGTCGCAAAAATAAGAATCATATCATAAAAAGAGGATATTTCCATGCGGTTTAAATGTTGTGTTTTCTTTTTTGAAAAGCGTTTTAATTTTTGCAAAATGTCAGATTTTATATTAGAAATTAAATGTGGCATGGTTACTTTTGGTGAATTTGACCTGAAATTCACAAAATAAGCCCTTGTGAAATTTCCCCTTTTAAAATAGTGTAAGCAAAAAGAAATTCTCCAAACTGTATAATTGTTGATATATTTCAGAGCTTTTAAGAGGCTATTTGTTAATAGAAGGAATGAAAACATACAGGCCAAATGTTTCTCCGTCTGGAGGAAGAGGTTTGAGGAAAAACTGGATGTACAGAGAGCAAAGAGCTTCTGGTCTAATACATGTGCAAGGTTTGTGGAGAAAAAAGGCTGAGGGGATGAATTACACTTCTTATTGAACTGTTCTGAGAAGTAACAAAATAAACAAAATGCATATTATTGCAAAAAACTTACACAGTGGATTTCATAAAAAAAGATCACAAAGGAGTAAGTTCATGAACTGCGTTTTTTGGCCCTAAATCAGGTCATATTTTCAAATTCGTTTTCAGATAAAACTATGGTGACTAATTAGTCTAGAATAATTGCTTGTTACAAAACAAAACCAATTTTAAAGTTTTCCGCAATAATGACGTTGCAATTACTTCATATTATAACACTAAAAAATTAAAATATGCAAATTTCAGCAGATTTTCATCATTTTCAACTTAGTTATTTGTGAAAATGACAGTGGGGCCACCCCTCGCCCATAAATATCTTTGCTGAAATTTTACAAACACATCATTTTCTTCATGTTTCAACAAAAATTTCAATGGGCGAGGGGTGGCGCCACATAGAAAATCACATAATTGTGATTGAAAAACTGGTCATTTTTGGCTTAAAAGTGTAAAATCGCTCATTGAGGCTATTTTCGAAGCATCAGGTTGCTATTAATTTGATCAATACACCAAAAACAAATAATTTCTTATTTAACACTGCGATCCAGCTATAGATACACCAATTTTCGAGTAAAACAAACGAAATCTGATATTTGTGTATTTACAGGGCCAAATATGGGGGTTCGTGGATCTGGTCCTTTATGACTTGTTCTCTGACAGATTTTTAGCAAAACTTAGATAACTGACAAATTGCATTCAAAGCAGCATCTTTAAAAAGTTGCAAATTTGCATGTTATCAATTATAAATAAACAAATCTAAAAACCATTTTAAACTTGATATTTGACTCTTTTCCATCCGATTCTTTACTTGCATTACTTTATTCATTAATGGGGAATTTGTTAATAAATATGAATCACTAAATTGTACAATGGACAATGTTATATAACAAAGCAGATAGGTACCAATTTGAATGTTAAAAGTCCTATAGGGTAAAGACAAAATAAGTAAGCACGATCACTAATAGCATGAGGAAACAGACATGAGAATACTGTGGTTTAATTTATTTTGGTGGGGACCAATTTTCGTGGCTAGATGAAAAATTATCAGTTCGTGGAGTCTAAATTTTGTGGTTATGAAGTCTGCAGTTTACAGTTAAATGTTAAATTTCCTTTCTGTTAGGTATCAAATTTCGTGGGTCAAGGCCCCCAACAAAAACCACAAAAATTGATACACCACGAAAAATTATGAAACCGCAGTACACTAAAACAAATGAATAGCAATCGACAGGGCAAACTCAGGTCATAATGAGAGTGTACTCAGGTGGTCCAAAAGGGTCAGTAGTTCCTGCTTATAGTTACTGGTAATATAAACATGTGATAAACAATACATCCATGACATGGTTATATATAGAATATTATGTACTTTCCTTTTTGATACTATCTATATCTAGGTGAGTCTAATACGAGACTAGATGTAGATAGTATCAAAAAGGAAAGTATATAATATTCTTTTTATCGGTAATGACGTCACAGTTATCAAGTGCTCCCACCTGATATATTCTTGTATCACGGACTGTCCATGATACTAAAAAATATCAGGCAGATGAGATCAAAGGAAAAAGCCGCTTATTACCGATAAATTGTATTCTTATTTGTCATGGTTATATTATATCCTTGTTTTACAGACGAGCAGCAGCTCATTGGAGAGCAATCTGCCATCATAGGTTACTGGATAAAATATTGATCAGTACCGAGCCCCAGAGACAACTAGAGAGACAGAGAGGTTTGTTCACAGATTATCTAACATAGAGCCATGTTAACACTTCTTTAACTAAAGAATAAATTTCCAGGAGCCTTTTCTTGTCTGTCTGCCTGTTATTCCAAGAGCATTCATTTTAAACAGAAGTTTTAACTACTCTCTACATGTACAAAAAAGGAAGTCAGCAATTAATGTTTTCACAAAATAAAAAAGAGAAAGTAAGCAAATAGTACTTAAGGACATTCAAATTAAACAATTTACATTATATTGGACAATTCATTTGACATTTTTAGGGACTGATAACTTTAAATATAGATTGAATTATGTTATGACCTGGTAATATACTGTGCACATATTGCATGAGTTGTTGATACTTTTTGTCTCCCCTGCGAAGCAGAGTGGGACCTAGGTGTTACTTTACCGGCAGCGGCGACGGCGACTTCGGCGTTAACTTTTTGGAAAAGTTTTATGAGCACCTCCATATCTCAAGAACTATAGGTCCTGGGTTGATGAAACTTGGTATGCATATGCCCCAGTAGTAGCTTAGCACAGATGCATCCCCATCTTTTGACCTTGACCTTGATTTTCCGGTTGAGTGACTTTGACAATTTTCAATACATATAATAGCAATGGAAAAGTTTTGTGAGCACCTCCATATCTCAAGAACTATATGTCCTAGGTTGATGAAACTTGGTATGCATATGCCCCAGTAGTAGCTTAGCTCAGTTGCATCCCCATCTTTTGACTTTGACCTTGATTTTCCGGTTGAGTGACTTTGACAATTTTCAATACATATAATAGCAATGGAAAAGTTTTGCGAGCACCTCCATATCTCAAGAACTATAGGTCCTAGGTTAATGAAACTTGGTATGCATATGCCCCAGTAGTAGCTTACCACAGTTGCATCCCCTTCTTTTGACCTTGACCTTGATTTTTCAGTTGAGTGACTTTGACAATTTTCAATACATATAATAGCAATGGAAAAGTTTTGCGAGCACCTCCATATCTCAAGAACTATAGGTCC
The DNA here is from genome assembly GCA_963971305.1 of Arcuatula senhousia. NCBI lineage: Eukaryota > Metazoa > Mollusca > Bivalvia > Mytilida > Mytilidae > Arcuatula > Arcuatula senhousia. The sequence continues at coordinate 39,530 of CAXARO010001285.1, forward strand.
TGGGTTGATGAAACTTGGTATACATATGCCCAGTAGTAGCTTAGCACAGTTGCATCCCCATCTTTTGACTTTGACCTTGATTTTCCGGTTGAGTGACTTTGATTATTCTTATTGCATATATTTGCAATGTTTAAGTTCTATAAGCATCTTTTGATCTCAGAAACTGAAAATCCATGTAAATTCAAAATATACTAGAAGTAAGAAAGAATAATTGTTTCTGATGGTGCTGGCAGGCGAGACATACTTTAGTGTTAACTCTTGTTGTCATAATGCCTTTGGCAAAAGTGGGCCAGGACAGTACAGAAATTAACTTTTTTGTCTATCAGTCAAAAGTTGTTTCCCTAGCATTACTTTTGAATGCCTTTCTGGAATTTTAAAAAATCTACACACATTTTAAAAATTGTTAAGAAAGAAAGATTTTGGTCAAAGGTCAGGGATACAAGACCTAAACCCCTGTTTATTTTAAAAAATATATATTGTAGTTATGTTTGACAAATGGAAAGAAGCCAAGAGAAAGATTGACCTGGAGAAACAAGAGGCTGATAGGAGTCGGGCCATTCTGGAGATGTCCCTGCTGCAGCAACACTTCTATAAGTGGAAGGACGCCATGGAACAGAGACTGAGAATTAAACCTATGATACTGAGGCAGCAGAGCTCTATGTTGTCAGAGTATGTCAGGGGAAGGGGTAGGGGGCAGAGCTGTATGTTGTCAGAGTATGTCTGGGGAGGGGGGCAGAGCTCTATGTTGTCAGAGTATGTCTGGGGAGGGGGAGGTTGAAAGGGGGGTACAACACTTCTATAAGTGGAAGGACGCCATGGAGCAGAGGCTGAGAATTAAACCTATGATACTGAGGCAGCAGAGCTCTATGTTGTCAGAGTAAGTCTGGGGAGGGGGAGGTTGAAGGGGGGGTACAACACTTCTATAAGTGGAAGGACGCCATGGAACAGAGACTGAGAATTAAACCTATGATACTGAGACAGCAGAGCTTTATGTTGTCATAGTATGTCACGTCTGGGGAGGGGGGCAGAGTTCTATGTTGTCTAGAGTATGTAAGGGAAAGAGGGGGTAAAACACTTCTATAAACGGAAGAACACCATGGATAAGAGACTTATAATTAATCCTATGATACTGAGGCAGCAGAGCTCTATGTTGTCTAGAGTAAGTAAGGGAAAGAGGGGGTAAAACACTTCTATAAACGGAAGAACACCATGGATAAGAGACTTATAATTAATCCTATGATACTGAGGCAGCAGAGCTCTATGTTGTCAAAGTATGTAAGGGAAAGAGGGGGTAAAACACTTCTATAAACGGAAGAACACCATGGATAAGAGACTTATAATTAATCCTATGATACTGAGGCAGCAGAGTTCTATGTTGTCAAAGTATGTAAGGGAAAGAGGGGGTAAAACACTTCTATAAACGGAAGAACACCATGGATAAGAGACTTATAATTAATCCTATGATACTGAGGCAGCAGAGCTCTATGTTGTCAAAGTATGTAAGGGAAAGAGGGGGTAAAACACTTCTATAAACGGAAGAACACCATGGATAAGAGACTTATAATTAATCCTATGATACTGAGGCAGCAGAGCTCTATGTTGTCAAAGTATGTAAGGGAAAGAGGGGGTAAAACACTTCTATAAACGGAAGAACACCATGGATAAGAGACTTATAATTAATCCTATGATACTGAGGCAGCAGAGCTCTATGTTGTCAAAGTATGTAAGGGAAAGAGGGGGTAAAACACTTCTATAAACGGAAGAACACCATGGATAAGAGACTTATAATTAATCCTATGATACTGAGGCAGCAGAGCTCTATGTTGTCAAAGTATGTAAGGGAAAGAGGGGGTAAAACACTTCTATAAACGGAAGAACACCATGGATAAGAGACTTATAATTAATCCTATGATACTGAGGCAGCAGAGCTCTATGTTGTCAAAGTATGTAAGGGAAAGAGGGGGTAAAACACTTCTATAAACGGAAGAACACCATGGATAAGAGACTTATAATTAATCCTATGATACTGAGGCAGCAGAGCTCTATGTTGTCAAAGTATGTAAGGGAAAGAGGGGGTAAAACACTTCTATAAACGGAAGAACACCATGGATAAGAGACTTATAATTAATCCTATGATACTGAGGCAGCAGAGCTCTATGTTGTCTAGAGTATGTAAGGGAAAGAGGGGGTAAAACACTTCTATAAACGGAAGAACACCATGGATAAGAGACTTATAATTAATCCTATGATACTGAGGCAGCAGAGCTCTATGTTGTCAAAGTATGTAAGGGAAAGAGGGGGTAAAACACTTCTATAAACGGAAGAACACCATGGATAAGAGACTTATAATTAATCCTATGATACTGAGGCAGCAGAGCTCTATGTTGTCAAAGTAAGTAAGGGAAAGAGGGGGTAAAACACTTCTATAAACGGAAGAACACCATGGATAAGAGACTTATAATTAATCCTATGATACTGAGGCAGCAGAGCTCTATGTTGTCAAAGTATGTAAGGGAAAGAGGGGGTAAAACACTTCTATAAACGGAAGAACACCATGGATAAGAGACTTATAATTAATCCTATGATACTGAGGCAGCAGAGCTCTATGTTGTCAAAGTATGTAAGGGAAAGAGGGGGTAAAACACTTCTATAAACGGAAGAACACCATGGATAAGAGACTTATAATTAATCCTATGATACTGAGGCAGCAGAGCTCTATGTTGTCAAAGTATGTAAGGGAAAGAGGGGGTAAAACACTTCTATAAACGGAAGAACACCATGGATAAGAGACTTATAATTAATCCTATGATACTGAGGCAGCAGAGCTCTATGTTGTCAAAGTATGTAAGGGAAAGAGGGGGTAAAACACTTCTATAAACGGAAGAACACCATGGATAAGAGACTTATAATTAATCCTATGATACTGAGGCAGCAGAGCTCTATGTTGTCTAGAGTATGTAAGGGAAAGAGGGGGTAAAACACTTCTATAAACGGAAGAACACCATGGATAAGAGACTTATAATTAATCCTATGATACTGAGTCAGCAGAGCTCTATGTTGTCAAAGTATGTAAGGGAAAGAGGGGGTAAAACACTTCTATAAACGGAAGAACACCATGGATAAGAGACTTATAATTAATCCTATGATACTGAGGCAGCAGAGCTCTATGTTGTCAAAGTATGTAAGGGAAAGAGGGGGTAAAACACTTCTATAAACGGAAGAACACCATGGATAAGAGACTTATAATTAATCCTATGATACTGAGGCAGCAGAGCTCTATGTTGTCAAAGTATGTAAGGGAAAGAGGGGGTAAAACACTTCTATAAACGGAAGAACACCATGGATAAGAGACTTATAATTAATCCTATGATACTGAGGCAGCAGAGTTCTATGTTGTCAAAGTATGTAAGGGAAAGAGGGGTAAAACACTTCTATAAACGGAAGAACACCATGGATAAGAGACTTATAATTAATCCTATGATACTGAGGCAGCAGAGCTCTATGTTGTCAAAGTATGTAAGGGAAAGAGGGGGTAAAACACTTCTATAAACGGAAGAACACCATGGATAAGAGACTTATAATTAATCCTATGATACTGAGGCAGCAGAGCTCTATGTTGTCTAGAGTATGTAAGGAAAGAGGGGGTAAAACACTTCTATAAACGGAAGAACACCATGGATAAGAGACTTATAATTAATCCTATGATACTGAGGCAGCAGAGCTCTATGTTGTCAAAGTATGTAAGGGAAAGAGGGGGTAAAACACTTCTATAAACAGAAGAACACCATGGATAAGAGACTTGTAATTAATCCTATGATACTGAGGCAGCAGAGCTCTATGTTGTCAAAGTATGTAAGGGAAAGAGGGGGTAAAACACTTCTATAAACGGAAGAACACCATGGATAAGAGACTTATAATTAATCCTATGATACTGAGGCAGCAGAGCTCTATGTTGTCTAGAGTATGTAAGGGAAAGAGGGGGTAAAACACTTCTATAAACGGAAGAACACCATGGATAAGAGACTTATAATTAATCCTATGATACTGAGGCAGCAGAGCTCTATGTTGTCAAAGTATGTAAGGGAAAGAGGGGGTAAAACACTTCTATAAACGGAAGAACACCATGGATAAGAGACTTATAATTAATCCTATGATACTGAGGCAGCAGAGCTCTATGTTGTCAAAGTATGTAAGGGAAAGAGGGGGTAAAACACTTCTATAAACGAAGAACACCATGGATAAGAGACTTATAATTAATCCTATGATACTGAGGCAGCAGAGCTCTATGTTGTCAAAGTATGTAAGGGAAAGAGGGGGTAAAACACTTCTATAAACGGAAGAACACCATGGATAAGAGACTTATAATTAATCCTATGATACTGAGGCAGCAGAGCTCTATGTTGTCAAAGTATGTAAGGGAAAGAGGGGGTAAAACACTTCTATAAACGGAAGAACACCATGGATAAGAGACTTATAATTAATCCTATGATACTGAGGCAGCAGAGCTCTATGTTGTCAAAGTATGTAAGGGAAAGAGGGGGTAAAACACTTCTATAAACGGAAGAACACCATGGATAAGAGACTTATAATTAATCCTATGATACTGAGGCAGCAGAGCTCTATGTTGTCAAAGTATGTAAGGGAAAGAGGGGGTAAAACACTTCTATAAACGGAAGAACACCATGGATAAGAGACTTATAATTAATCCTATGATACTGAGGCAGCAGAGCTCTATGTTGTCAAAGTATGTAAGGGAAAGAGGGGGTAAAACACTTCTATAAACGGAAGAACACCATGGATAAGAGACTTATAATTAATCCTATGATACTGAGGCAGCAGAGCTCTATGTTGTCAAAGTATGTAAGGGAAAGAGGGGGTAAAACACTTCTATAAACGGAAGAACACCATGGATAAGAGACTTATAATTAATCCTATGATACTGAGGCAGCAGAGCTCTATGTTGTCAAAGTATGTAAGGGAAAGAGGGGGTAAAACACTTCTATAAACGGAAGAACACCATGGATAAGAGACTTATAATTAATCCTATGATACTGAGGCAGCAGAGCTCTATGTTGTCAAAGTATGTAAGGGAAAGAGGGGGTAAAACACTTCTATAAACGGAAGAACACCATGGATAAGAGACTTATAATTAATCCTATGATACTGAGGCAGCAGAGCTCTATGTTGTCAAAGTATGTAAGGGAAAGAGGGGGTAAAACACTTCTATAAACGGAAGAACACCATGGATAAGAGACTTATAATTAATCCTATGATACTGAGGCAGCAGAGCTCTATGTTGTCAAAGTATGTAAGGGAAAGAGGGGGTAAAACACTTCTATAAACGGAAGAACACCATGGATAAGAGACTTATAATTAATCCTATGATACTGAGGCAGCAGAGCTCTATGTTGTCAAAGTATGTAAGGGAAAGAGGGGGTAAAACACTTCTATAAACGGAAGAACACCATGGATAAGAGACTTATAATTAATCCTATGATACTGAGGCAGCAGAGCTCTATGTTGTCAAAGTATGTAAGGGAAAGAGGGGGTAAAACACTTCTATAAACGGAAGAACACCATGGATAAGAGACTTATAATTAATCCTATGATACTGAGGCAGCAGAGCTCTATGTTGTCAAAGTATGTAAGGGAAAGAGGGGGTAAAACACTTCTATAAACGGAAGAACACCATGGATAAGAGACTTATAATTAATCCTATGATACTGAGGCAGCAGAGCTCTATGTTGTCAAAGTATGTAAGGGAAAGAGGGGGTAAAACACTTCTATAAACGGAAGAACACCATGGATAAGAGACTTATAATTAATCCTATGATACTGAGGCAGCAGAGCTCTATGTTGTCAAAGTATGTAAGGGAAAGAGGGGGTAAAACACTTCTATAAACGGAAGAACACCATGGATAAGAGACTTATAATTAATCCTATGATACTGAGGCAGCAGAGTTCTATGTTGTCAAAGTATGTAAGGGAAAGAGGGGGTAAAACACTTCTATAAACGGAAGAACACCATGGATAAGAGACTTATAATTAATCCTATGATACTGAGGCAGCAGAGCTCTATGTTGTCAAAGTATGTAAGGGAAAGAGGGGGTAAAACACTTCTATAAACGGAAGAACACCATGGATAAGAGACTTATAATTAATCCTATGATACTGAGGCAGCAGAGCTCTATGTTGTCAAAGTATGTAAGGGAAAGAGGGGGTAAAACACTTCTATAAACGGAAGAACACCATGGATAAGAGACTTATAATTAATCCTATGATACTGAGGCAGCAGAGCTCTATGTTGTCAAAGTATGTAAGGGAAAGAGGGGGTAAAACACTTCTATAAACGGAAGAACACCATGGATAAGAGACTTATAATTAATCCTATGATACTGAGGCAGCAGAGCTCTATGTTGTCAAAGTATGTAAGGGAAAGAGGGGGTAAAACACTTCTATAAACGGAAGAACACCATGGATAAGAGACTTATAATTAATCCTATGATACTGAGGCAGCAGAGCTCTATGTTGTCAAAGTATGTAAGGGAAAGAGGGGGTAAAACACTTCTATAAACGGAAGAACACCATGGATAAGAGACTTATAATTAATCCTATGATACTGAGGCAGCAGAGCTCTATGTTGTCAAAGTATGTAAAGGAAAGAGGGGGTAAAACACTTCTATAAGTGGAAGAACACCATGGATAAGAGACTTATAATTAATCCTATGATACTGAGGCAGCAGAGCTCTATGTTGTCAAAGTATGTAAGGGAAAGAGGGGGTAAAACACTTCTATAAACGGAAGAACACCATGGATAAGAGACTTATAATTAATCCTATGATACTGAGGCAGCAGAGCTCTATGTTGTCAAAGTATGTAAGGGAAAGAGGGGGTAAAACACTTCTATAAACGGAAGAACACCATGGATAAGAGACTTATAATTAATCCTATGATACTGAGGCAGCAGAGCTCTATGTTGTCAAAGTATGTAAGGGAAAGAGGGGGTAAAACACTTCTATAAACGGAAGAACACCATGGATAAGAGACTTATAATTAATCCTATGATACTGAGGCAGCAGAGCTCTATGTTGTCAAAGTATGTAAGGGAAAGAGGGGGTAAAACACTTCTATAAACGGAAGAACACCATGGATAAGAGACTTATAATTAATCCTATGATACTGAGGCAGCAGAGCTCTATGTTGTCAAAGTATGTAAGGAAAGAGGGGGTAAAACACTTCTATAAACGGAAGAACACCATGGATAAGAGACTTATAATTAATCCTATGATACTGAGGCAGCAGAGCTCTATGTTGTCAAAGTATGTAAAGGAAAGAGGGGTAAAACACTTCTATAAGTGGAAGAACACCATGGATAAGAGACTTATAATTAATCCTATGATACTGAGGCAGCAGAGCTCTATGTTGTCAAAGTATGTAAGGGAAAGAGGGGGTAAAACACTTCTATAAACGGAAGAACACCATGGATAAGAGACTTATAATTAATCCTATGATACTGAGGCAGCAGAGCTCTATGTTGTCAAAGTATGTAAGGGAAAGAGGGGTAAAACACTTCTATAAACGGAAGAACACCATGGATAAGAGACTTATAATTAATCCTATGATACTGAGGCAGCAGAGCTCTATGTTGTCAAAGTATGTAAGGGAAAGAGGGGGTAAAACACTTCTATAAATGGAAGAACACCATGGATAAGAGACTTATAATTAATCCTATGATACTGAGGCAGCAGAGCTCTATGTTGTCAAAGTATGTAAGGGAAAGAGGGGTAAAACACTTCTATAAACGGAAGAACACCATGGATAAGAGACTTATAATTAATCCTATGATACTGAGGCAGCAGAGCTCTATGTTGTCAAAGTATGTAAGGGAAAGAGGGGGTAAAACACTTCTATAAACGGAAGAACACCATGGATAAGAGACTTATAATTAATCCTATGATACTGAGGCAGCAGAGCTCTATGTTGTCAAAGTATGTAAGGGAAAGAGGGGGTAAAACACTTCTATAAACGGAAGAACACCATGGATAAGAGACTTATAATTAATCCTATGATACTGAGGCAGCAGAGCTCTATGTTGTCAAAGTATGTAAGGGAAAGAGGGGGTAAAACACTTCTATAAGTGGAAGAACACCATGGATAAGAGACTTATAATTAATCCTATGATACTGAGGCAGCAGAGCTCTATGTTGTCAAAGTATGTAAGGGAAAGAGGGGGTAAAACACTTCTATAAACGGAAGAACACCATGGATAAGAGACTTATAATTAATCCTATGATACTGAGGCAGCAGAGCTCTATGTTGTCAAAGTATGTAAGGGAAAGAGGGGGTAAAACACTTCTATAAACGGAAGAACACCATGGATAAGAGACTTATAATTAATCCTATGATACTGAGGCAGCAGAGCTCTATGTTGTCAAAGTATGTAAGGGAAAGAGGGGGTAAAACACTTCTATAAACGGAAGAACACCATGGATAAGAGACTTATAATTAATCCTATGATACTGAGGCAGCAGAGCTCTATGTTGTCAAAGTATGTAAGGGAAAGAGGGGGTAAAACACTTCTATAAACGGAAGAACACCATGGATAAGAGACTTATAATTAATCCTATGATACTGAGGCAGCAGAGCTCTATGTTGTCAAAGTATGTAAGGGAAAGAGGGGGTAAAACACTTCTATAAACGGAAGAACACCATGGATAAGAGACTTATAATTAATCCTATGATACTGAGGCAGCAGAGCTCTATGTTGTCAAAGTATGTAAGGGAAAGAGGGGTAAAACACTTCTATAAACGGAAGAACACCATGGATAAGAGACTTATAATTAATCCTATGATACTGAGGCAGCAGAGCTCTATGTTGTCAAAGTATGTAAGGGAAAGAGGGGGTAAAACACTTCTATAAACGGAAGAACACCATGGATAAGAGACTTATAATTAATCCTATGATACTGAGGCAGCAGAGCTCTATGTTGTCAAAGTATGTAAGGGAAAGAGGGGGTAAAACACTTCTATAAACGGAAGAACACCATGGATAAGAGACTTATAATTAATCCTATGATACTGAGGCAGCAGAGCTCTATGTTGTCAAAGTATGTAAGGGAAAGAGGGGGTAAAACACTTCTATAAACGGAAGAACACCATGGATAAGAGACTTATAATTAATCCTATGATACTGAGGCAGCAGAGCTCTATGTTGTCAAAGTATGTAAGGGAAAGAGGGGGTAAAACACTTCTATAAACGGAAGAACACCATGGATAAGAGACTTATAATTAATCCTATGATACTGAGGCAGCAGAGCTCTATGTTGTCAAAGTATGTAAGGGAAAGAGGGGGTAAAACACTTCTATAAACGGAAGAACACCATGGATAAGAGACTTATAATTAATCCTATGATACTGAGGCAGCAGAGCTCTATGTTGTCAAAGTATGTAAGGGAAAGAGGGGGTAAAACACTTCTATAAACGGAAGAACACCATGGATAAGAGACTTATAATTAATCCTATGATACTGAGGCAGCAGAGCTCTATGTTGTCAAAGTATGTAAGGGAAAGAGGGGGTAAAACACTTCTATAAACGGAAGAACACCATGGATAAGAGACTTATAATTAATCCTATGATACTGAGGCAGCAGAGCTCTATGTTGTCAAAGTATGTAAGGGAAAGAGGGGGTAAAACACTTCTATAAACGGAAGAACACCATGGATAAGAGACTTATAATTAATCCTATGATACTGAGGCAGCAGAGCTCTATGTTGTCAAAGTATGTAAGGGAAAGAGGGGGTAAAACACTTCTATAAACGGAAGAACACCATGGATAAGAGACTTATAATTAATCCTATGATACTGAGGCAGCAGAGCTCTATGTTGTCAAAGTATGTAAGGGAAAGAGGGGGTAAAACACTTCTATAAACGGAAGAACACCATGGATAAGAGACTTATAATTAATCCTATGATACTGAGGCAGCAGAGCTCTATGTTGTCAAAGTATGTAAGGGAAAGAGGGGGTAAAACACTTCTATAAACGGAAGAACACCATGGATAAGAGACTTATAATTAATCCTATGATACTGAGGCAGCAGAGCTCTATGTTGTCAAAGTATGTAAGGGAAAGAGGGGGTAAAACACTTCTATAAACGGAAGAACACCATGGATAAGAGACTTATAATTAATCCTATGATACTGAGGCAGCAGAGCTCTATGTTGTCAAAGTATGTAAGGGAAAGAGGGGGTAAAACACTTCTATAAACGGAAGAACACCATGGATAAGAGACTTATAATTAATCCTATGATACTGAGGCAGCAGAGCTCTATGTTGTCAAAGTATGTAAGGGAAAGAGGGGGTAAAACACTTCTATAAACGGAAGAACACCATGGATAAGAGACTTATAATTAATCCTATGATACTGAGGCAGCAGAGCTCTATGTTGTCAAAGTATGTAAGGGAAAGAGGGGGTAAAACACTTCTATAAACGGAAGAACACCATGGATAAGAGACTTATAATTAATCCTATGATACTGAGGCAGCAGAGCTCTATGTTGTCAAAGTATGTAAGGGAAAGAGGGGGTAAAACACTTCTATAAACGGAAGAACACCATGGATAAGAGACTTATAATTAATCCTATGATACTGAGGCAGCAGAGCTCTATGTTGTCAAAGTATGTAAGGGAAAGAGGGGGTAAAACACTTCTATAAACGGAAGAACACCATGGATAAGAGACTTATAATTAATCCTATGATACTGAGGCAGCAGAGCTCTATGTTGTCAAAGTATGTAAGGGAAAGAGGGGGTAAAACACTTCTATAAACGGAAGAACACCATGGATAAGAGACTTATAATTAATCCTATGATACTGAGGCAGCAGAGCTCTATGTTGTCAAAGTATGTAAGGGAAAGAGGGGGTAAAACACTTCTATAAACGGAAGAACACCATGGATAAGAGACTTATAATTAATCCTATGATACTGAGGCAGCAGAGCTCTATGTTGTCAAAGTATGTAAGGGAAAGAGGGGGTAAAACACTTCTATAACGGAAGAACACCATGGATAAGAGACTTATAATTAATCCTATGATACTGAGGCAGCAGAGCTCTATGTTGTCAAAGTATGTAAGGGAAAGAGGGGGTAAAACACTTCTATAAACGGAAGAACACCATGGATAAGAGACTTATAATTAATCCTATGATACTGAGGCAGCAGAGCTCTATGTTGTCAAAGTATGTAAGGGAAAGAGGGGGTAAAACACTTCTATAACGGAAGAACACCATGGATAAGAGACTTATAATTAATCCTATGATACTGAGGCAGCAGAGCTCTATGTTGTCAAAGTATGTAAGGGAAAGAGGGGGTAAAACACTTCTATAACGTGAAGAACACCATGGATAAGAGACTTATAATTAATCTATGATACTGAGGCAGCAGAGCTCTATGTTGTCAAAGTATGTAAGGGAAAGAGGGGGTAAAACACTTCTATAAACGGAAGAACACCATGGATAAGAGACTTATAATTAATCCTATGATACTGAGGCAGCAGAGCTCTATGTTGTCAAAGTATGTAAGGGAAAGAGGGGGTAAAACACTTCTATAAACGGAAGAACACCATGGATAAGAGACTTATAATTAATCCTATGATACTGAGGCAGCAGAGCTCTATGTTGTCAAAGTATGTAAGGGAAAGAGGGGTAAAACACTTCTATAAATGGAAGAACACCATGGATAAGAGACTTATAATTAATCCTATGATACTGAGGCAGCAGAGCTCTATGTTGTCAAAGTATGTAAGGGAAAGAGGGGGTAAAACACTTCTATAAACGGAAGAACACCATGGATAAGAGACTTATAATTAATCCTATGATACTGAGGCAGCAGAGCTCTATGTTGTCA
>CAXARO010001286.1:0-27049 GCA_963971305.1 Arcuatula senhousia
CGATGTTTGATTGCCCCTTTGGTACACCTTTGCTTCTTTACATATATTAAAATTTTCAATTAAATAATGACAATGATGATATCTTCAAGGATGCTCGCTGGTCTTGTTTTGGTATTTCTGTCATTTTTTTCGGAATCCTCTGGATTTTACCATCAAAATAGGGTTAAAAGTTTTGCCCACGAACCCCCTTTTTGCTTGTTATCAATGTCTTTAATATGTCATAAAGAGGTTATCAACAAATTTTTATCAAATCCTATTTATTCTGTCATGGGTTTTAACAGCTAAATATTGTTAATGCTAAACCTATGAAAAAGTCAGAGAAAACATTTTCCCGCCAAAACTTTAACGTTAATTATCTTTAAAACGAGGTCACAAACCTATCAAAATGTTTTGCTTATTTTATATCTTTTACTTTTATGTTTTCATTTAATGCATAACATTTGAAACCTATTTATTTTCAATTAAAGTAGCGAACATCCTTAAGGTTTTTTTCAACTTGTGACACTGTGTTTCATTGAACAATTTATATCAGCATAACTAGTCAAAACTAGTTTACAATACTAAAAGTCAGGTACGCCACAAGGTTAAAAGGTAAAATCGAATTTTAAATACACATAAACATATCACTTAAAATCAAATATAAAACGATAGAGGGGCCCGAGTACTTTCGGTCAAAAGACCTTCTTCAGGGAAATAAAAACTGGGAGAAAAAAGAGAAACACCCGCACAGTACAAAGACAAGGACAAAACTAGTTTAATCTGTATATAACTGACATGTTGATATCTGTCTTAAATCGATTTAAAGCCGGGATAGACATTTGTTCAGTTTGTTTGAAGTATTTTGGTTTGGTTTATATATCACACACGGAAATGATTTCATATATGTTTGACACCAAAACGTCGCAATGGACAAAAAAAAACAAAAAAACTTTTGTATGTGTTTACTGAGCTGAGAGTAAATTAAATAAAGAGGAAGAAAAAGAAAATTAAGTTCAATAAACATTCGTACAACAACATGACCGATAACATATTTTTTAAAAAGAAACATACTTCAAAATAAAAACGTCTGTTAATTTTGGTGCTATTTTTATCTTAGACTAATATTGAATGCCATTTTATTTCCATTTAAAAAAATTCCATTCGAAAATTTTCACCTGTGAAGCAATTCTTATTAAAAGCCCCTAATTATAGTATTTTGTTATCTCACAAATAGTTTGTCATTTAGTCAAATCTATTGAAGAACTTATTAAGTTATATATGTATGTTGTGTACAAGTTACAATATTGTACATGTTGCAACATGTACAAACAAGCTGTACATGTTGCAACATGTATAATGCAATCATACAAGTTGCAACATGTACACTATTTGTTGTACGTGTTGCAACATGTACAAACTTTTTAAAGAGATTTGTTCTAACTTGTACAATTGATCAGTTAAGACATTTATGTTTCCTTGATTTGTAAATAAAAAGGGTCAAATACATAAAAGACAGTTGTAAATTAATTCTGTTTGTTTTTTTATTTTAAAATCTACCCAGAAACTTTTGTAAGCCATTTGGATTAAATTATAATAGAAATGATAGAATTAAAAAGATTTATAGGTTCTTACATACGTTTTTGGATAAGACCGGCTGATCTTTCACGAGTGATAGAATTTTTCAGTCTTTTTGCGAGTGGAATGCAGCGGAACGAGTCAAAAGACCAAAAAAATTCTATCAAGAGTGAAAGATCATTGCCGGTTTTCCAAGAACGCATGTAAGTACCTATTTCTTCCGTAAGAAATTAAATTTTATATTCTGAAACCTTAGATGACTTCATTCTAAAAACCGAAAGTATAAAATAACAGTGCATTTCATAGGTCGTCATCATTGATCAATATCAGTACCGGCGGTTATTATTGGATAATTGACCAGTGTGATATCGCTGCACGTGCTAGCATCTCAACCTGGTCATCTCACACTGAAAAGAGTCATTTTAATACGGAAGAAATCTCAATGACCACTCAGCTAGCTGAGAAGATGTTTAAAGGTAAAACACTACAAGGTTGCCAAAATGAGTGAAACACAGATGAAGGTCTATCAAGAGATAGCATGCCATGAACAATTCTGAAACAAACAATGCCTTTGGTGAGGGAGATACACCAGCTCTCATACAAGAATTGAAAAAGGCCCAAGCAAGCAGCAGCCAAAGGGACTTGCTCCTCTCTTTCAGCATTTTGTTGAGAGTCAATGTGTCATGCGAAAAAAAAACGACATGGCACACTGACTAATAAAATATTGATAGAGGGGCGCATGTCCCTTTGCAGCACCTTACAACTTAACTGCCTTAGATAGGAGAGTTCTAAAGTTCTTCAATGTGATCAAAATTGAATCTTTTTAGAAGCTCATTTGAAAAAAAGAAAGAAGCTCATTTGAGGGAATTTGTTTTGAAGGGTAAATTTATTAGAGATTATAATTAGTGTCCATAGGAGTTATCAAGTGTGAACGAGAGTAGTGCATAATGATAAAACGGTTACATGAGAAGGACACAGATTGAGTTAAAGGATATGTGATTGTAAGTGTAGCTGATGTACCTGATGTTAAGTGGAGTTTGAGGCTGTATGCAAAATTTCAGTGAGTAGAAGGCAATTGTCTATTTTTTTTTGTAATTGTAACAGGAAAAAATAATTGTAAGGAAAGATGGGATATCCCAAAACACAAATTGCAATGTAACTTGAAGTGTCATTCATATACACCTTGCAATAAAAGTCGACTGGTCAATATTGCTGAAACTGTCCTTGGCATATTTCTGAAAAAAAATCTTGATAACATTTGTGTTTTTAAATAAAATAATGGAGCAGTCGCACATGACAGCTAATGCCCTTGCACTGAACATTAAAATGTAAGTGGAGGTGGCCTAAATCTAAACAGATGTCAATTACTATCCAAGATATACCCACTTTCCAAATATCATTCCTCTACTAATTATAATTGCCAAGATTTTCACCTTAATCCAAGATATTGACAACGTATGCATGGTATGAACAATCGCACCAACAGCTATATCCACTCATAAGCTCCGTTGGGCTCAGGGATAATAAAGCAGAATTTCGAGCAAATTGCATCAGGAGATCATATAGCTACTATTTATCGTTATATGCCTTTTGTACAAGTTAGAACAAATTTCATTCAAAAGTTTGTACATGTTGCAACATGTACAGCAACAGGTGTACATGTTGCAACTTGTACGATTGCACCATACATGTTGCAACATGTACATTTTATTTGTACATGTTGCAACATGTACACAACATATATACCAATGTAAGTTTAAATGACTGGAAATCAGTATTGTCAAACAAAATAACAATACCTGTATGCCTAGCTTGACTTTGCATTTCTAAACTTTAAACAATAATTTAAATTGTCTTATTAAAACCGGTACTTGTAATTATGCAGAATAAGCATAAACCTTAAGAATTTTGGTATTTCAAATTCTATACGCTGAAAAATGCATTTAAAGTACAATAAAATGGATATTTATTTATTTGTATTCTACTGTACCAAGACTTTTTAAGAAGATAAAGGTTGTCGCTTTTCATTTTTTTACACCGATGGTCGTTTTAATCTTAATCTGTCATGTCAAACATATGGGCACCTTTTAAAAATTATCAGAGACTGAAAATGATTAAACTGTTTCATATATCTTTTATTACTTTCCCATTTCCAGACATCATTCATGTTTTTCTTGCGGTCTACATGTGCCTTCAGGATAAAGATAAGAAATGCAATCGCTGTTCTGTTAATTTTTATTTTTTTATTTTGATATTCACAATGTGACTTGGTGTCATGCATACCATATCTTTTCTTCTTATAGATGCTGTGGGGCGCTCCTTGAAATATAGATATACAGCATAACCAAATTAACCATTTTATAAACGTTTTGTTTTATTAATTTGTAATATACATTTTTGATACAACATACATAGCATTTTGTACTTTTACATTGTTTTTTAATACCTAAATACCGAGTCATATTTATGTTTGTATGTCTTACTTATATTTACATTTGATTGATTGTTTAGCAGCTGAATCAAGGGTTGGTTGTGCCAGTTAAAGCACCACATACACAGCAACAACGCTGTCAAAGGAGGAGATAATTAACAATGATAACTTTGTCATCTCTTCCTTTGTCATTTTCGCTGAAAAAAGAAATGATGACTTCCTGCCTTGTATTGGATTCCAATTACATAAGACTCCATACCAACAACGTCTTATTGCTGGTCACCCTTATGTCCAACTAAACATCTTTCAGCTTTGTTAACATCAATAATGATGGCAATAAAATCTATTTAAAACTTTTATGATGTTGTTACTCTAGAAATGGTGTCAATCAAATGTGGATTCTCAAATATTCTAAATAACTTATGGTAATTCTCCATTCTAGATTACTTTCAACTTGAAGTAGTATTCAGACTTTTGCCTTCTCTACCTTATATTCTTCAAATCCACATTTACAATTCATTTCTCGTTGGCACGTTTGATTAAAGAAGCAGAAGTACCAATGGGATATCCGAATGTCAAAAGTCCGAAAAGGCAGAGACAAAACTAGTAAACACCGACAAGGACGGGACAAAAACAGACAACATGTAAAACATGGAAACACAAAATTACTGAATATCAATCAACAACGCGAACTCCAGTCGAAACAAAAGTGAACTCAGGTGCTCCGGAAGAGTAAGCAGTTCCTGCTTGCTATAGCACACCCTTCGCGTTGCCAATAGTCTATTCATCGTGTCAAATCCGGTAAAGAAGGACGAACCAAAACCCTATGACAAACTGACATCTGCACTTATCTGAGAGATCGAAATCCCATATTTGTCTATAAGTCCATGATGTCTTCCGTAAAATTTCTTGAGTTAAAACAGCAGCCGTGGAGCAACATAAACTTGTGTAAGCAATTTTTGCGTCCGACGTGTCGCTCTGCTAAGGAAATCAATGTAAATCTTGCACGCTTTGGAGTAACGAATCAATTGAGATACGTAAACTCCATAAGCTGGAGCGGACGAAATGTTGCTACACAAGAAGGGAAAGTTGACGATAGGATAATTGAAGTCATCACGTTTGTCATAGAGCCTTGTTTAAAGTCTTCCTTGAGAGTCAATTTCTAGATGTAAATCTAAATATGAAGCAGACTTCCTAGAATCCGTTGTGTCCTTTATCTCATGCTCCTGGGGATATATGAGATTGAGAAAGTCACCGTAGCTTTGTCAAAAAGAACGAAAAACGCAGCTACAAATATTTGGTAGCCGATTATATAAAGTTATTTTGTCATCCATGAGTCTAGTAAGAAAAACTAAATAACTGAAGATCAAATAACAGAAATGCTAAACTTTCTTATTGACAAAATATTTGTTCAGTTTGGCAGATATGTTTTTCAGCAGACAATTGGAATTCCAATGAGTACAAATTGTGCTCAATTGCTTTCCGATTTGTTTTTCACTCATATGAAATGGACTTCTTACAATATTCTAAACAAAGAGGAACCCAGAGTTGCTTTATCCTATCTCACATTTCGTTATATTGATGATACCCTTTCACTTAAAAATCCTCGATGTGGTGTCTATTTACATTCATACATCCTCAGGAACTTGAGATAAAGGAGTATACAGATTATATGTGGTCCGTTTCATACATGAATTTTGATTTCTTTCTTGAAATTGGCATACAAGGAAGGCTTTATACAAAGCTCTTTGATAAACGTGATAACTTTCCCTTTCTCTAGCATATGGATTTTTCGTATCATACATGTAACTGTTCGTTATTCCTGAAAAAATTGTGGGTGCCAATCAACATCTGGTTCATGTTGTATAAGAGTTTAATTTTAAATGTGTCACACCCTTTACTATAAAATATGACTATTAAAATAAACAAGAGGCTCCCAGGAGCCTTAATCGCTCACCTGGTCTTGATGTTAACCCTATAAAGAACTTTGTAGAGCTAAATAAGTTGAACATTTAAGCAAGCATGGAGTCTTCGTATCACAATTGATTTGTTACTCAAGAGCTTGCGGGAATTTCATCGATTTCATTGGCAGAGCGTCACGTTTGAAACAGAAAATGCTGACACAGGGTTATGTTGCTCCACGGCTGCTGTCTTCACTTAAGAATTTTACGGTAGACACCTTGCACTCGTAGACAAATATGGGATTTCTATCTCTCAAATGAGTGCAGATGTTGGTTTGTCGTAAATATTGTTTTGTCTTCCTTCACCGGATTTGACACACTGAAATGGAAATTAGCAACACGACGGGTGTGCAATAGCAGGCAGGAACTGCTTACTCTTCCGGAGCGCCTGAGTTCACTCAAGTTGCGACTTGAGTTCGCGTTGTTAATTTCCGTCGGTTGATTTTGTGATTTCTGTTTCTTCGTGCTGTTCTTGTTCGTGTTTACCGGTTTCGTCGTTGCCCTTTTGGACTTTTGACAATCGAATGCCCCATTTGTACCTCTTTGCCCCCTTCTTTCTTAAAGGTAAAACATATATATCTTGATTAGTCTTGGTTTTGGCTTCCATTTTTTCTTAAAACCCACGTGTATCAAGCACATGGCATGTTTTTGCTTCTATTTTGGTCAATTCTGATTTGTTGTCCAACAAAGATAAAACGCTCGGCTGCAGTTGCTTACTATCGGAAAATCACATCTAATCGAGTATAATTGGTTAAAAAATCGATACCTTTCAATTAATTGACAATGAACAAACATTTATTTGATAATTGGCTTATTACACCTGATATTTTTAACGCAATTTTTATAGAGTCTCAGCCTATATCGGCTTAGGAAGAACACTGGTCCGAGTATTTCCACTACCTTGATAGAGCAACACAGCTAACTAGTAAATTTTAAACACAATGGTATGTTGCTCCCTGGTTGTTATCATCACTCAAGAACTTCATGTGCTTGTAAACAAATACGGGGTTTCTACCTTTCAGATGAGCGCAGAAATTGATTTGACATGATTTGGTAATCTCATTATTTCCGAATTTGACAAACAAATAAATCAATCTTTGGCAACGTGACGGGTGTGTTATAGCAAGCAAGAACTGCTTTCCCTTCTGGAGCAACCGAGTTCACTCTCGTTTCGACTTGAGTTCACGTTGCTAATTGTCGTTAAGTTGTTATGTGTATTTTCTGTTTGGTATGTGTAAAAAAATATTCATTATTCATGCAATAGGGTTAACATAAAGTTGATTATAAAATTTTATTATTTTATATACAAATGTGCAGAAATTATTATTTCTTACTTTTGAAATATTAACAAGTCATGTATGGCCGAAACCGTTTGTGTCACTAAACGGATTTGTTCCTTTTGAATCTTGAAAGAATTTTAACCTCACAAGCACTGAGAACTCCCACACAATCGGGTATCGTTTGAATCAATGTTTCCCATTTGTTTGTCTCTGTCCAGAATAGTCTACTTGTACTCATGTATTTTTCTTCTTTGTTTCTCTTACGACAAATTACTTCTGAGTTTCCGATTGAAAGATTTTCAAAGTAAGCGCATTCATTTCTTTGAATATAAGTGGTACAGTTCAGGGTTGAGAAAACCACTATTTCCTTTCTTTCAGAAAATATATAGATGTTTGAATCAACAGCGCAAGTTTTCATCAATTTAAATGAATAAGGAATCTCAGTAAGTTGCTTAACATTTTTTGTAGAAGGATTAAAAACATAGACCGCAGTGGTGTTTGGTTTTATTTTTTGTTCATTGGCTATTATTGAACAAAAGATATAAATCAAATCATTGCAGACGACAGACGACGGATAAATCGGCAGACTTTCTCGTGGTAGCCTTGCAACAATATTCCAGGGACCACTTTTGTTGCTGAAGCCATGTTCCTCAATTTCTAAGACCCTCCTGCTCTCATAAATTCCACCAATTGCATAACAATGATGATCGTAAGATATGAGATTAAATAACGAACGCTCACACCTCAAACTCCCTAGCTTTTCACACTCGTGCAATAGTGGATAAAAGCAGTAGACTGATTTTCCATAGGAACAAAACAAATGAGGCTCGACTGTCTCGTCTGCTGGAATGCAGTGGCATTGAAATACCTTATCCTTTTCTTTACTTGTTATTTTCAACTCAGTGCATTTCAAACTCAAGTTGTTATCATAAACATTTGCTGTAATTGATCGTTTTGATGAGCACGTATCACATAAAAAGATAACGTAATATAGTACAAAGCGTCTAGCAATTTGTGAAAATCTATTAAGGAGGCATGGTTTTTTCTCATTTTCCTTAAGAATTGCAATTGCATCTTATTCGAGATTGTACCTAAAAATTAGGTCTGATAAAAATTTGTGGTTTTCGACTAATAGATTTGACATAATCCATTTTCTACAGCAACTAAATGCATTTTGTGAATTAGCCTTTTTAGCAACAAATAAGATGTGTTTAATGTTGTTAATATCTATTTCCAATTGCTCATCTACTGTTAAAATTCTAATCAGTTGGCTTTTGAGCATTTGATTGTGAATACCAGTAATATAATCTTCAAGGCTAGGTGTATCTTCAACATATTTTTCTAATGTACCGGTATAAACACGTGACTCCATATTTCATGTATTTTGAAAACTTTGTATTACACTTAAACTTGAATTTTGCTGTGAATTACATCTTTCTTCAAGTTAATAATACAAATCTTAAAATCCAAATTCGTTATAGGCATGATCGTTGGTCTCATGTTTTCATTCTGTATTCTAAAACAAGCAAAGAAAATGTGTCAAACATTTCCAATTAAAAATGAATTTTTCATAACATTTATTCCACGCATGTTTTCTATGGATTTAACGTTTTTCCCATTCGATAACTTTAAAATATAAAATGCACGGGCGTTTTGCAACAAGCAGGAACTGTTTACAACTACGAACTACCTATGTTCACTCTCTTCTGGACTAAAGTTTGCATTAATTGCTTATTGTAGTCCGGTTAGATCTCTTTAGCGTGTGTCTTCGTATTGTTCTTGTTTGCCTTGAATGGTATTTGTCCTTGCCTTTTTTTTACTATTGACATTATAATGAACAATCGGATCTGATATACTAAAATACCAACTCTCTTAAACTTCATATTATAACTCAACAAAATATTGTAAATTATCAATATCTGTTTTGAAGATAAGTGTGTTATTGACAAAATTTATATTTTTGCTGTATATAAATCCCGATAATAAAATTGTATTACCAATTTTCTAAAGATAGTAAACCGACTTAAATTTAAATTTAAACCCACTTCTAATAGTGTGTAGTTTTAAGATGATCATTGACTTTTGTATTTTCATACGAGAGACCTATTCTCGAATATCTATTCTAGATGTATACTTAGATTCACCCTGTTGTCGATTGCATAACGATTCGTATGTTGCATAATAGGATGTAAAATAGTTCGTCATGAGGAATGATTCTAATGCCAGTTTGTGAATAAATTAGAGTCTGTGTAAAATTTTATCAATGATCAATTTAAAAAAAAATTACCGAAAAGTCACCATTCGGTGCATTATCGTTCTTACTGCAGTTAAATGATTACCGCGCGATCGAACTTTTTTTATCTCAGCAGCATAATATACACAAACATATTGAACTTTTCAAGGCATGTTAATTTTTTCATCGTTTTTTTTTGTTTTGGCAACTCTCTACTTATGTATTTATGAACCATGCAAACATTTTGCGATCTTAATGATATAATTTCACGTGAAATTGTTTTAAATTATCAATAAGGCATTGAACTCGTGATGTTATTTTATGAAAACAAGATGGCTGGATCGATTCGTTCTTCGTTCCATGTGCATGTACATAACACAACCTGTTATCATTTAACTACTACAAATTTCTGTTGTCCGGAATACCCTACACTACAGACCACGTTTGCAAAGGCGGATCTAGGACCGGCATACCGGGCGCGCCGACCTCCCCCCCCCCCCCGTTTGACAAAAACTGTATGAAACAAATGTTACATGTTTTTTAGATTTTCTATTAAATCAAAGTTTGAATGGTAAAAGTTATCAAATGCCTTTACAGTGAGTTAAGGTTACAAGGAGGCAAAATGTGGATGCTCAGTCACTCTTTTCCTATTGTTATATGACATTTGTGTAAAGTATACCTTATCATATATACTACATTGAAATTTCCAACCTTTTAGAGTAGACCGTTTTGGGCCGCACCTTTATAATTGAAGTTTACACTCCCCCCCCCCCCCCCGTGCTACAGACAGTTAAAATTTCCCAAAATTAACATTTGAACAACGACTCGTTGAACGAGGATTGTTTTTAGTCCAGATATAATAATCCGGTCTTTCTGGGATTTTGTCATTTGGACTCTTTCAGATCCACAGAGTCGTAGGCAGCCAAACGTCAAAAATTATAAAAGGATTTCAAGACTCTTTTGAGCTTAGCTGGGTGGCCTGTCCTATCAACATTTTGTCAGTTTGCAATTCCAAAAAACCAGTATATGTGCACCTAATGATACTAAGCAATCGTATGCTTCGAAATTAACTGTAACCTGTTCTTCCAGACGAATTAATAATGACCATCTACAAAAGAATCATTCAATTCCCATATTGTTTTTTTAACTGGAAAGTGCCATTAAAACACATTGGTACGGTTTGTTCAAATGATGCATATAACAATGAATGGTTCCCTTCAACCTTATCTTTCATTCTACATGTTCTAGTATCGTAGGTATTACTATGATGATAAAGGCATTATGCATGTTTCAGGAGCCTAACTGTGACATATATGTAACTCGAGTACCAATGGATATGGTTTTAACCATATCCCTTCTTGTTATCACTAGCTTTGTTTTCATTCATAAAATGTACCCTCTAATATGTTGTAGTGTTAATGTATTAACTTAACGGCCAAAATATATTTGAATATGTATTATTCCAACAAATATGATAAATTGATAAATAAAAAAATTTGACATGTAAAACAAAAAGCTTAAAAAAGACTTGATCTGAGCGTTTGTTTTCTTTTGCTTGTTAAGCTTTGGTACTTATCAAAACCAGTGTTACTTATATAGACGCTCTTAGTTGAATATAATAATATGTGCAACCTTAAAATAGAACGCAGCTTTACCAGCAACGCTTACCTTCACGGGTGTTAGAAATTAAAATGACAAAAAAGTTCCAGACAATTAATTTTGCTACCACTGACGCTCATTTCGTCTATATTCAAGTTACAAATATTTGTTACGTTCTGAAACAAGTCAAAATATTTTCGGAAAACGTTCGACAGGCCCGAAATTACCTCTTTTGGATTTGCGTATTCAACTACATCATTTCCCAGTTAAAGTATTTCACGCTTCAATATTTTCTGTAAACCAATATATCTAATTCGGAGTATTGGCTGGAAAAAAATGATATAAAAACCTGGCAGAAAATGACAACTCGTTTCAATGCATAACACGTGCATAGGATTGATTTTTCTTCATGATAAGCTCAGGTAGAACCATCTTTTTTACTATTCAGTATTGTAAAGAATAATGATTTATTGTTTATTGATAATTTATAATACATCGCCACAATTTGGTTTAAATTACTAGTGAACAATCACAGATCATATTGATTAATAGCCAAGAGCATCGTTAGCAAGGACGCTGTAAACTAATCTCGCGAGAAGTTGATGAGCTCGTTTCATTTCTTCTACAGCTAAGGTTTTATTGAAAATACATTAAGATAATATAGTTTTCACTTTCCATCCGTATTCTCCTGTTTATTAAAAAAGGAAATTTAACTATTGGTTTTAATTCTGTCAATTTTTATTTTTTTTTGCAATAAATCATTTAATTACTGGCCTATAGACATGCTTGCCGAGCGCTCTTGTCCGCACTAGGCACATTGGTAAAAAAGAAAAAAAATAACAATCAACTTTTCGAAACTTCTACTTATGTAGGACCGCGCCCCTTATCAAAACCATTAAGAGATTTTAAACATAGTACTTCACGTGCACTTCTTTTATCTGTTTTGTATTTTTCTGTTTGTTGTACGTGTACCTACATTATATGATCTGTTAAACATATAAGCCTAATAATGCTCAAAAGCAATGCTACCTACCTTACTGGTATGTTTTAAAAAGCGAAATGATAAACTATAGTCACTTATGGTCCTTATATAATGGTTATAAAACGCATTATAATATTATCTTAAGCACGCAGTGATTAAAGTATCCTATTGATATCTTTTACAAAGAATCAGTGCTATCTAAAAAGGTAAAGCCGTGGAAATCCGTCTTTTCACATTGTGCGTGACGTTTTGAAAAGACCGATTGGCCATACGGGTTTAATCTGAGATAAAAAAAATCCAACATCGGTCAATGTTTATTTGGAAAGTTGCATCACCGACTGAAATACTTTTAGGAATTCCAAACTTACGATGAATGTGCAGTATTTTTGTCCTTTGCTTTAAAGACATTTTTCAAGACAAGGATAAGACCTTTCATCTTTTCTTTACTCTCTAAAACATCAACAGTAAAATGAATGGGGTTCAGCAAAACCCTTTTGTTTAGAAAATTATGTTTCCCCTCTAATGTCTTAAGCTTTTAAGTTATCTCCGTCAATTCTCAAGTGATTGCACTATCATCAAACAAAGGAAATTACGAATCAAATACAAACAAACAAAAAATCTAAATTTTGTTTAACTCAATTACAAAAGTACATTCATCAGGCAGTACATGCCATTCCAGTTAAAGAAAATCTAGAAGGTCAAATTAAAAGCAATTCAATAATTACTGAATTTGTTTGTGTAGAAACATTCTGTCTACTCCTAATGGAGGTCATGTATAACTAATTCGTTACTCCGAAGCTTGTCGGTGATATTGCGCTTAAACCTCGCATCTTTCAACCACACAATTTGATCGTTGACAATGTGACAGGTGTGCTATAGAAATTAGGAATTACCTATCATTCCCAAGAACCTGAAATCACTCACTTTTTCATTTGATTATATTTCACGTTGATGATTGCACTAAAATGTAATGTGTGTTTTTGTGTATATTTTTCGAGTTTTTTTTAATTGTCTTTTGTCTACAGATTTTGTCTGCGCTTTTTAGAGTTATTTCTTAAATCATTAGTACACTTAAGTTCTCAACGGCAATTAGAATATGGGACATAGTAACGTTAAAAACAGCTTTCCCCATACAGGGAACAACCTTATTCGTCTTATATGTTTCATTGTGATCATCCTCGCAAACGATGTCAAGAAAGAAAGTCGGAATATGAGTCTTTGACATTTTCACCGCGGGCAAGGTTTGAACCGTCATTAGCTCGTCATTTTACCGCTACAACAACGGCAGTTTAGATCATCAGAAAATGCTTAGTTGTACTTGATATAGATATTGGAAGATATCCTATTTAGAAGGCTATGACACTTTTAAAGACATTGCATATAAACATTCATGTTAAATCTGAACCATGAAAATTTATTTCCTTGTCGATTGTTGACAATTAAAACTTGTATAACGATTTAGAGTAATATATAAAAATTTATTTAAAAGTTTTATTTAATGAAATGATCAATGTAAATACTATTCAATTGATATTTTATGACATGTCTTCAAATCTTGTACTATTTGTTTTACAAAAACTCATTTCGTTAAAGCTGTAAATTAATATGAATAAAGGCAATAACAAAATTACCGAACTTGGAATTCAAATGACAACAAAGTTCCAGACAATAAATTTTGCTACGCCTGACGCGCGTTTCGTCTATTCAAGACTCATCAGAGGCGCTCTACCTTAAATATTGAAAATGCCAAACACTATATGAATATGAAGAGCATAGAAAATCAATCACAAATGTCAATAAGACAAGACAAAACAAGGAAGACAATCCGGACAAATTGAAGATCGCAATGGTCCTGGCTTGGTACAGGCATTTCAAAAGAAATGGTGGGTTAAACTAGGTTTTAGGGCGCGCCAAACCTCCCCATTCCATTGCGATCTTTGGGCCCAGTAGTTACACAAAACACTTCAGGTTTGTGAAGACATATTAGAGATGCTAAGGTGATCATCTGAGGCTCTCAGTACATCAAATGTAGTTTAATGGTAAGAAGTCACGTGATTTACTATATCTTGTTAATGCAAATATAATATGCACGTAATCATAACAATTACTTATTACTTCAAAATACAATTCCGAAAAGGGATATGAAACAATTAATTTGGTTATGCTGTATATCGATATTTCATGTCGTAACCTCTCATCATCAGCATTTGAATCAAAACATTGGAAGATCAAAAAACAAAAAAAATATAGAATGAAAAGTTCTCAAATCCAAAACGTTCGAACAGGAAACCCAAATCCAGCACCGAGGATATCGACCATGTCCATTACAAGGAATGAAACCTGGTGTTTTAAACAGTTTTGAATTTCAAAATTGACAAAAATATTAGAAATTTATTGGTAAAATAGTGTCAGACAAGTCTTACAACCAGGCTTGTGATTACCCTAAGGGACCTCTGGTCCACCAGCAGCGGCAATCGACCCAGTAGTTTCAAAATACAATACCCAAAACGGGTATGAAACGGTTAATTTAGTTATGCTGTATATCTATATTGCAAGGAGTCATCTTTCATCAGCAGCGTTGGCTATGATCTCATCTTTGTCAAATGATGTCCGAGTGTGTGTAGCAATAGCAGATGATTAACCATCTATGCCTAACTATTGAATCAGACATTTTATAGTAATGTGCTCTAAATACAAAAACTATGTTGTTGAAAGCCTTGTCTTCCGGTGTGACAACATATTTGTCATGTCAGGAAGAGAGACAATTGAGAGCTTCACGAATTGAAGATAATGGTGATTTTGAACCCCCTGCGAACCTGATTAAGCAAATTGACCACACAGAGACAAGGCTTGTTAAAATATCAAGGTCGTAAACTCGTTTAACTGTAAGAGAGCATAAAAAAATGCCCCCAAACCAAAGATTATTAGTACAGATTTAAGGAATTTTGCTTCATATTTGGATCTGCATATGAAGCAAAATGAACATCTAAGGAAGACGTTGTACAAATCCCAATGACAGGCGTAATGGCTTTTACGATATTTTTAGGGATACTTTTTATTGGTGTTTGGCTAGTCACCTCAATATTACAATTATGTCTTCACAACTCTGTTGTGTTTTGTGTTACTACCAGATCCTTAGATCGACATATAAGAGAGGTTTAGAGCCTGGTTTAACCCATACGTTTTTTTTTAAATGGCAGTACAAAATACAAATGACAACAAAGTCCCAGACAAAAAATTTTGCTACGCCTGACGCGCATTTCGTCTATTCAAGACTCATCAGAGGCGCTCTACCAAAAATAGTGAAAATGCCAAACACTGTATGAATATGAAGAGCATAGAACAGTATAACCAAAATACCAAACTGGGGAACCAAATTATTACTAAGATATTCAACCTATGTCTGGGGTAGGAAGAACCTCAGGGTTTAGACAAAGTCAAACCCATTGTGATCCTTAAATTATCCGGCATATCTTCTATGTCTTGTCTTTTTTCTTAAACATATATGATGGATTAACAAACTTCTTATGTTATAACATCTGCTTACCATTTTCCACATTTCACTTTTTGTGAAGCATGAATCGTCTTTGTGTTTTGGACCTCATTCTTTGGTTTTAAAGCCCTTTTACTCATGATTTCTATGATAGAGCGTCTCAGGATTTTGTTGATCCTCGTTTGTTGTCGTCAGTCTTAAACTTTTGCAGAAGACATATTGTACTTACATTTGTACGGGATCTCTTAGATGTCTGCACATGTTTGTTTGTAATGTAGAATTAAATACTTAAGCGGAAACCCTGGATTTTTGTATTGTCATCCAATCCCGGAGTGACCTCCACTAGCTTGTTCTTTTGCAAGACGGTGCCCGGTTGTATCATAACATACATCAACTTCTTACCCATACAAAGCACATGCATTCTCATCGACTTGAGTTGCGTTGCTGATTGCAGTTTAGAGGTGTTTTTTTTTATTATGTTCTGCGTTTAGCAATTTTTGTCAGCCGTTTTAGTTATGCTGTTTATGCATATTTCAAGTAACAACTCATCAGCATCATTTGAATTTGAATCATTTGGGGGTCGAGATCCGACTAAATTCCATTATCTAGCATATCGACCACGTCCTTAATTAAGACAATTGAACAAAACATTCAATAACCACGTTTAATGCCGATTTTGACTTGGCTGTTTCGGACTTACAATAGATGAATGTCTATTGTTACGTTTTTATCTGGCGCCGTTAAACCTGATATTACCCAGTATTGAAATGTCTGTCCTTAGTCAATATTGGAAAAAAATACCCACATAAAACAAAATGTATATTAAAAAAGAAAACTTTAAGCACAATAGTATTTTCCCAAGTTACATTTTTTTCTGAATTTCTCATCCCTGACCTCGGCCGATTGTGCAACATCTGTTAATAATCATTCGAAATGTCGTTTTCAGGGGCCATATTATGTGTTTGGAATTTTCCTTTTTTATTTTGGAAGCTGTTGTACATAACTTCGAAGCAGTGTTGTCTGGTCTTAAAGGATATTTAATTGTACATTGACGCTTAGTGGTTTCTGTTCGCAAATTCGTTATCCGATATTCTATGTTTTGTGGGGGTGAGTGGTCTCCTTTTCTCGAAATATGGTATCTGTATTGTTTCCTGTTCCCTTCTGATGTGACTTGTGTTGTTACCAATGTCAGTATTCTGTTTAACTTCTGTGTTGGTGTTTTTTACTTTTCATGGATGTAATGATAACATCAAAGGAGTAGGAAATCTTTCTAGCCCACAGTGTAGTGAGGTGAATGTTATGAAACTGTTTGACCCTAATGGTAGACACAAACGTAGTCATGGTCACAAACGATACAAACCGAGATCTGGTGCCAGTCAAACTGACAACAGATCTCTTTCAGACACGTTTGATGATCTGGTAACAAGTCTACAACAACCATTGGGAGTCCATCATGTTCGTACCATTCTCTTTTCACTACGAGTCACGAAACTTAAAGAACTACGTGATCTTGGGTTAGAAAAAGCAGGTACTGATCCATTTACTCCTTCTTACAGACTTACTAGCATTATTTGCGACGTTGCACTTTTCCGTCTTTTTAAGCCTGTAAGAAGTGAGCCTCTTACTACTGAGGATAGGAAATTTCTCCATATTCCATTTAAGAACAAAGGGATAGATGCTATAAACATCAGCAATATTTTAAATCGTAAGGAAGTTACATCTCAAATTCCTCCATATTTCAAAAATCAGTCAACACCAATTGTTTCCTACCGCTACACTAAAACCATAAGTAGTAAACTTTTCAACCACAAAAAGGCATTGCAGGACCTAAACATTGAAGAATATCTAAAGTCCCCTCTGACATGTGATTGCTATGCTTCTCCCTTTGTCTATGGTCCATCTGGTCATGTCATCACGAGTGATCTTAAGATAATTGAAAATGATTTATTACGTAATGTGGTTTTCCATGGACCTAAATTCAGGGAACCGCAACGTATAAATTGGAATCACAACTTTAAGATCATCATGGACGCTGTGGAGGACTATGCTAGAGCCTGGATAAAGAGGGAAAAGGACCAAGAACCAGAGCTTGAATCACTGTCGGACTGGGTAAGGACTATCCGATCTCTTGTACGAAGCCGAATAGACAAACTTCGCAAATGTGTGAACCCCGGCCTTCTTCTGTATTTGGAGATCGTGAAGCTCTCAATTGTCTCTCTTCCTTACATGACAGGTATGTTGTCACGCCAGCAGACAAGGCTTCCAATAATATAGTTTTTGTTTGTCAAGCACACTATTATAAGTGTCTAATTAAAGAACTAGGCATTGATGGTAATACTTCCGCTAGTGCTACATACACACGGACTACATTTAACAAAGATGAAATCATAGCCAACCATAGCTCTTTTATGTCCTCTTTCAATATTCCAATGAAAGAGGAACATAAAGAGTTACCATATTTGTACTGGATACCTAAACCTCACAAAAATCCGTACAAAGAAAGGTATATAGCTGGATCGTCATCATGTTCAACTACAGAGCTGTCCGTTCATTTAACTAAAATCTTGTCTGCTGTCAAAGAAGGTCAACAAGCATACTGCGACACTATTTATAATCGTAATGGAATTAACCATATGTGGATTTTGAAGAACTCAAAAGATTTTAAATCTAGATCATTTTCTGAGGTTCACTCTTTGAAAACGTTCGATTTTTCAACTTTATACACTACCTTGCCACACGGAAAACTAAAATGTCGCCTGAAAAAAACTTCTCGAAAAAGCCTTTTAAAACTCTAGGAATTTTGTTGTTTTGGGTTATAATTCTACCTTCTTTTCCAAAACATCTTTCAAAGATAAAATTTGTTACACACTGGAACAAGTTTGCAGTATGCTTGATTTCCTCATTGACAACATATTTGTCACCTTCGGAGGAGAGATTTTTCAACAACAAATCAGCATTCCAATGGGCACAAACTGTGCTCCTCTCCTCGCCGATTTGTTTTTATACTCTTACGAGACTGAATTTCTTCAGGGACTCGTAAAGAACAAGAAGATGAAAGAGGCAAGGTCATTTAATCTTACATTCAGATATATTGATGATGTCCTTTCTGTCAATAACACTTCATTTGGTAGATGGATTCCTTCAATATATCCTCCGGAATTGGAGATTGAAGAGACCACCGAATCAAATTGCTTCACGTCTTTCTTGGATTTGCACCTCGAATTTGACCCAGGTGGTCATCTCAGTACAAAAATTTACGATAAACGAGACGATTTTAATTTTCAAATTATTAATTTTTTTAATCTACAGAGCAATATACCTACTTCTCCTGCATACGGTGTTTATATTTCACAACTTATTCGATATGCCAGAGCTTGCACACATGTCACAGATTTTTTGATCAGACACCGATTTCTTCGTGACCGACTTTTGGAGCAGGGCTATAAGAAACTACGTCTCATAAGATCACTAAAAAAATTCTTACTTCGTTATCAGCCACTAGTAGAAAAGTTCAAAATTGAGTTAAAAGATATGGTAGTTAATTGTTTTAATTAGTGTTGACTGGTCTTTTGTACTGAGATGATCACCTCAATATCCCTATTGTGTCTCACAACTATGTTGTGTTCTTAGCCATTACCGGATCCTAAGATCGCAATGGAAGAGGGAGGTTTGGCGCCATAAAACCTGGTTTAACCCACCATTTCGTATGAAATGCCTGTACCAAGTCAGGACCATTGCGATCCACCAATTCTCCGGTATGACTGATTCGTTTTTGTCGTTTTCTCTGGACTGTGAGATTGATCGTTCAAGTTCGGTAGTTTTGTTATTACCTTTATTTCACCTGCTGCTGACTGTGTCGAACTTTTCGAAATGTCTGTTACAACGACCCTTTGAGCTGACTTGAACCAATGTAAACGCTGAATGTTATGCTTCTTCGTAAAAGGCGAATGTTTCTCTTTCTTTGTGACCTGCTTGAATGTAGTTGTCAATTGTTCCTGCATTTGTTAAAGTTAGATTTCAGTCTTTTCTATGGAAGTAAACAAGTTCCATTTCATCTCCCAGTTTTCCAAGGTGGCCGTCTTCATCAAAGCCAAAAGCCCAGTTGGTAGTTTCAAATTGAGTGTAAGCAATGTTGGCAAGCTTGCAATTCACACTCGAGTGATGTGAATATATAACCATACTTATTTTCCGAGCTGAACGTCCTCATCAAAGCCAAAAACCCAGTTGGTAGTTTCAAATTGAATGTAAGCAATGTTGGCAAGCTTGCAATTCACACTCGAGTGATGTGAACATATAACCATACTTATTTTCCGAGCTGAACGTCCTCATCAAAGCCAAAAGCCCAGTTGGTAGTTTCAAATTGAGTGTAAGCAATATTGTCAAGCTCGCAATTCACACTCGAGCAATATGAACATATAACCATACTTATTTTCTAATCTGACCGTCTTCATCAAAGCCGAAAGCCCAGTTGGTAGTTTCAAATTGAGGGTAAGCAATATTACTGGCAATTATAGAGTGATATAGACATATAAGCATACTTATATTAAACAAAACGTAATTGAATGGCCTTACTTAAAGATACTGCATGGTGTTAAAACCTTTCACAATGAAATCGATTTGAGATGGTAGCTGTAAAATTCATAGCACTAAACGACTCAAACGTATACGATGATAGATTTAACATAATCTGGAAGTTATCTATCTGATGAATGTAGGCATACTAGGATAATCAACAATTGCAAAGAATGAGTATTGCACTATTGTTGAATTATATCGGGATTTTTTAACTTTCAAGTGATTTTCAAAATGTTTTTGGGTCCTTTTTTATGGGTTTTAGTCATGAGTATGCCAATTTGTTTTTGCTATTGGTATTTGCGTATTTAGTCTATTTTATTTGACGATAAGCCCAAAACTGATATAAGACTCACAAAATGTAAAAACCGAAGTACAAAAATTGCAAAATAATCTACAACTATCGACTAGACTTTTAAATCAATACATCATATCAATTAAGTAGATAATCAATACAATGTTGTAACCCTCCATAAACCTTCTTTCTATCTTAAAAAAAGATTGTAAAAAGGAACTTTTCTAATATCTATTCTGCCCATGCAACTTAGCTTACATTATCTGAAAATATTCAGTCGTACATCCTAAAATGTTATTCAAATCTCGAATGTAATATTATTATTTTTTTAAGAGATGTCAAATTTTGGTCTTTCTAAATTAAAAAAGCATGACTTCTGCGAAATACTTTTTTTTTGGCTTTTAATAGAAAGTGATAGGCATACAAATTATATCTTTTAATTGCCAGTTATAAAATAAGGCCGAAAAGAAAATGATGTTGTGGGTCAAATTCCAAAATAGTTCAACACGAATCTAATTACTATAGTGGCTGATAAATATTCAATATTACGTAATGTGACCGATATTCCTTCAGGTTATTAAAAACCTTATTATAACCATATATGACTTTCCATAGGTAGTTTTTCTTTGTACTTTCGAAGAATTGTTTGTTTTCAAATGCAAACGATAGACCCACATATTTAATGTTAAAAGATTCATAGGCGAGAAGTTGCATACTAATTATCAGATAGGAGCAGTATAAAACTTCGTGTTGCTTAGATCGTCACGAAAAGTCTAAAAATAATCATTATAAATAATTTATAATGATCAAGATTTAAAATTGAAGTGAAAATAAAATAAAGGATATTAAAGAAGATATATATTTGTTTTCGAAATTACCTCACACAGTCATTTATATTTATTGTATTCGTGTATTTGAAAATTTTAGTTTTTGTGAAACAGATATGGTATTTTAAAAACATGTCACAATAAAATCAAAATAAGAGTGTCGCTTTATTACCCTTAGGATGAAAAAAAAGCTGTTAATATACTAATGATCATTTAGCAAGTTCGTGATAAGGATACATTAAACTGATGTGGAAGTCCTTTAACATGTGTAGGTCATGCTGTTTATTTACAGTGAAAACAGAATATCATTGCAATTTTTAAAATGTTAAAATTGTAATATAACATTATGTTTTGAAATGTTTTCATTTTAAAAACTCATTTTTACCTTAAAGTTAAGCATTTAAAAGTTGCAATAACGATTTACTTGCAAATAAATAAATTAAATACAACAACGTTTTAGACAATAAATTTTGCTACGCCTGGCACGCGTTTCGTCTACCAAAGACTCATCAGAGGCACTCCACTAAAAGTTGAAAATGCATAACACTATATGAATATGAAGAGTAGAACAATAATACCCACCAGAAAGCCGGATTAGAAACCAAATTATTATTTTGAACAATCTTTGTCTGGGATACGTAAGAAGAACCTTAGTGTCTTTATAGTTTCATAATTTAAACGGATAATTCAAAACTTTGATGTGTTCTTCAACACAAAAGTGTTGATGCCGAAAAAGGTTTACCTTGGATAATTGAAACTCCATCAGCAGCGCTTACCATTACGAATCTTAGAATAAAATAAAATAATAAAGCTTAAGACAATTAATTTGCTACGTCTGATGTGCGTTTTGTATACTGAAGACGCACCAGAAGCGCTCTACAAATAGTTAAAATGAAAAAGATTATATTAATATAAAGAGCATAGAAAAATTATACCAAAAGAGTATAAATGTTGTCACATGAGGATAGACAGACAGGCCAAGGAGCGGAAGAATCGTAATCCCTGTGAAAAAATAATTGTAATTTTAAATTGATTTGTAAAACAGATATTTATGATGTATGAAAAACCTTACAAAAGAGAAAAATAGGATTTACCATGCAAAAACTTCTCTGCCTTAATTTGATGGAAAAAACCGAAAATTTCGAGAAAAAAAATGTCAAAAATTTCAAAAGCTGACCATCCAACATCCTTAAACTTATAAATGTTCATTCTTTTTATGCCTGTGGTTATATTTAGATTTACATCCTTCCGGTTTTGATATTTGTTTGCTTTTAAGTCAGCTATATACTGAGTGACATTAAAAACGCCACACTTAATTTTTCAGAATATTGTTTATTTATGTTAAAGTTTCATAAATTGGAAAGGATATGTGTGTTTTTTTAACCAATATGTAACCATTCGATACATTCATGGTTCAGTGATTTTTTAAACTTTTCTTCCTACAGTACCCCCGCACAAACGCACGAAATTCTTGTTTCGACATGCAGACATGCATGAATAGCTTCAATAAAAGTCCGTTTGTTAACCTTATCTTACGGTTACAAAAATTCCATCCTAAGTTTTCAAGTTCTTTTCAACACAAATTTGATAATGCCAAGGCTTTCAGACAACTAGCGACATGAGGGTTTGGCAATGATCCAAGGAGGGATATCTTGGTGTGAAATTGCTCGTCGAATGAATTCTGCACAATAGACAATTACTCGCCTGTCCCAAAACGATATTATCAGACGGGCTCAGTAAACAGCAGAATCACGTCTAAAAGGACAGCTTAAACGAGCTGTAAGGAGACGCCAACAACCGTCGGTCACGCTTCGACGGCTTGAAATTGTCTTACAAGTAGAATGGAACAATATTCCACAATAACCATCTCGTCGTTTTATCTGATCAATGCCTAGAAGTTGTGGCGCATGCGTTGCAGAAAATGGTGGTCATATTCGCCTTTGACTGTGGGAAATTCAGATTTGACTGTGAAAACTGTGTGAACCGTTGCACAGAAAAGAATCAACATTAAATTTAAACGCTTGCGTCGAATTGTTGCTATTGTTCAGAAGTTTTGAAAATACCATTTGTTTAAGTAATGTTGTTTCTATACAAAAATATATTTATGTAAATACTAGTGTTGCGTTTTCATTGTAGCTCAGTATATATTTACATCAGATACCAAACTGTTGTACACTGTTGCATAAAAACTATCACTGTGAAAAGGGTACCATACCTCGAAAAGCACAAAAAGCTTACTATGGCCAGCCCTGACTAGACCAAAGTTTCCTATTAATATTACCAAAATGACCAGACAAGTTTATATACGTTAAGAGGCACCTGTATTTAGTGATAACACACCATTTATTTACTATAAGCTCATTGTTTTAAACAATAAGATAACCACGAAAATATAAAATCCTTAAGTGGGGACTTATAATAAAATATTTATTTAGAACGTAATTAAATTTATTGATAGGATTTCAATTGTCTAAATATTTTCAATATTACCCAATTAAAGCTGATAACAGCTTTTTCTGTATACATTTAGGAGGCTGTCCATGTAGATATCAGGCAGACGCCTACAGAATTTGGTTCATGAGGAATTTTATCCCAGTAAATTTATTGTTTTAATGTATTGTTGGACTCATGTGTAAAACAAAAATCACCAGGATTTGTTTCAAAGCAACATTGATGACTTGTGATATAAAGTTCAGGAAGAGTTATCTCCCTTTTTCTGCATATTACATAGTAAACAAATCATGTCATGTAATTCACTTAAAGGCCTTGTAAGATATAGCATGCTTCGTGGAATTTTATTTTTTTCAAATTCATATACCTCATTTAGATTGATAATTTCTTTAACCCAGATTTGTAAGCTAGAATATTGAAATGGAATTGTGGTTCTCAAATCAAGAGGAGATGACAAGACAGAAAAACACAAAATTCAAAATTCAAAATTCCAAAGGGCATCAAGGAAGAAGCAAAAAAGGCAGCAATAGGACATTCGGGTGTCAAAAGTCCGAAAGGGCAACGACAAGTCCGGTAAACACGAACAAGAACAGCACAAGGAAGCACAAAACACAAGATCAATCGAATGCGACTTTATGTTTTTATTAGTATACAGTATTTTTCGATTTTTTATATTCTATTTTAACCACTCTTTCAAACACTCATTCATATCTTTATCTCCGATATAAAAGCGATAATATATAATAAATTCAATATATAAACACATTACAATGCACACACACATATCATACAGATAGAACCAGAAAGATTTTATCCAATGTTTTCGGAATCATTTCATGTATTGAATTATTTGAAGTCATGTTACAAAAATGTTAAGCTTTGATTTTCACCGCATTACTCATTTCATCAAATAAAACACTTCAGCCATCAGTACAATATGGTAAAGGTAAGATATGACTGAATAATATATCTTTACTAGTAAATAGTTCCATTGGATTTGAAAACTGCTGACATTCCTTCGTTTCTTTTTGCGTCTTTAACATGCGTTTTATATACATCGTTGATATGGGACAAAGTCTCACATATTATGTAGAAACTTTGAAAAAATGATTGTGGATTTTTTTTTCATAAGGGGATGTGCTGAGTGCGTGCTAGCACTCTATAAATTATAGTTATCGCCGATAAACTTGGTTTCACGAATGCAAGCAATTGTTTACGGTAAATTAAATAAGTAAATGTTTTTGTTACTTTCGCATTCAAAATTAAGTTGAACGTGTTGATTAACGTTTGTTTTGATAAGTGTTTTGCTGATTGTTGTACTGATATGATCATCTTGCTATCCCTATTATGTCTTTACAACCGTGTTGTGTTGTGTGTTACTACAAGACCCTTAGATCCCAATGTCTAAAGAGAGCTTTGGTGCGCCATAAATCCTGGTTTTACCCATCATTTTATGTGAAATGCCTGTACCAAGTCAGGACCATTGTGATCTATAACTATTCCGGTGTGTCTTCCATGTTTTTTTCTTTTCTCTTAGACATTGATATATATTGATCATTTTGTTATTACTTTTATTCATGAAATTCTGTTAAGTAGTTTTAGATGACTTTCGTCCACAAGTAATGATTTCATATTTACAATTTAGTCAAAATCAGCTTTCTAACGTAAGGTATAAACACTGAACAACTGGGTTTATCATTCGGAAACTATTGTTTGAAAACGCATGTGATTATTTCGGTTGTTTGTTAATTTGTGGTCTCTTATGAAGATCTTCAATACTTATTAGGGTTTCTCGGTGATAAACTAAGGGCATAAATTGCAAACTATAGTTAACATAGTTAAATGCTGTTTTGTAAACTATAGTTTATCAGCATGAGACTAAAGTGAAATTTTAAAGTTTTTTCGTCAATTATTCGTAATTGTTTTCGTCAACTGCGTAACCACCAATCACATATAAACTACCAATCGAAATAGCAGTCAATTTTATTTAGTTTAATAATCATAAGCTTATGACAAGTTTTTTTTTAATTTGGTAATTCCTCTTTTTCAGCCCCTTACGACTACATTTCTAAAGACGATTAACAAATAAATCTAAAATAAACTATAGTTTACGGACGACACATGATATTTTGCGTTGGTAAAGTATCATTTGCATGAGTTGCACAAAATTCGACAACTTGTTTCTAGTTTGACAAGGCCTGGTTTGACGATCTAAATATCCACATAAAAGGTTGGTATCTCAAGAACATAAGTACACCAAAAACCTGCTATTATATCAGTTTGGTGATAGCTTTGTTGATGTAATTAAGAGTTGTTTGTCATTTCCTGCAACAAATAAATAAACGTTAACTAAGATGTCAAAATGCTTATATTTCAAGA
This sequence comes from Arcuatula senhousia, assembly GCA_963971305.1. Taxonomy (NCBI): domain Eukaryota; kingdom Metazoa; phylum Mollusca; class Bivalvia; order Mytilida; family Mytilidae; genus Arcuatula; species Arcuatula senhousia. The sequence continues at coordinate 26,058 of CAXARO010001286.1, forward strand.
AATTTAAGTTCTTCAATAACGACATGACGATTCTGCTCATTCATTAAAAAATAATTCATAATTAAAGTATTTTCTGTCAATATAATTATTTTTGTTCATTGTTTAAGTTTAAAATAATTGAAAAATTTTGTCGATATTTTGGAAAGCCATATTATATCATTTAAGCTTGTTAATTCAGGAAAAAGTGTCCAAAACAAGCTGAACAATAATTGACAATAGCAATTTTTATCTATCTAGATCAATACACAGCAATTGCATTAAAGTTTGACAAATTTTTCAATTTCATTAAGAAAAAAATCTCTAAAAATTCAAATGAAATTTTATTTTTTCTCGAAAAGACGCTACGATTATCACACAGTTATATTGTGTGAAAGTTGTTGATCTTAAGCTTAATCATTATTTGCAATATCTCATAAAAGAATATAAAATCATTGATAAAATGTAAATTGTTTGTTTACATTAATGACCTGTATTTTGTATACCAAAAATTGTTTAGCAAAACTGAATTAACAAGACATTTAACAAGGGTTACAATGCAATATATTTTAAGCATAGTTCTTACGGTTGCTTTAGTATGTATTCGTTAAAACAAAATGACAATATTTCTTAAAATAATACAATAATAAAAGTCACCTCACGATTCCTCATACCATGTACATATTCAGCATTTTATATTTATATGTTAATCTTCTTTAGAAATGTAGTCGTAAGGGGGCTGAAAAAGAGGAATTACCAAAATCAAAAACTTGTCATAAGCTTATGAACATTAATCTAAAAAAACTTGACTGCTATTTCGATTGGTAGTTTATATGTGATTGGTGGTAACGCATTTTACGAAAAAAATGACAAATAATTGACGAAAAAACTTTAAAATTCCACTTCAGGGTCATGCTGATAACAATGAGGAGTTAATAAAAGTGATAACAACAGAAAGATTCTGCTGAAGTCCCATATATTTTGCTGTTAATAGTGCAGCGAACAATTTTCAATTT
>CAXARO010001287.1:0-19090 GCA_963971305.1 Arcuatula senhousia
ATTCAAAGCATGTCAGACTATACCTTCGGACAAAATTGATGATTTTTCATGGGGGGCGGGTGTTGTTACATGGCAGCCATTTTGAAACGAAAGCTCGGACTAAAATTTTGATTCCAGATTTGAGATTAGGACACCCCATTTATCCTTACATATCATTTTGAAGATGATCCGATAAATATTTCTTGATGTTACTATTTTTAGAACGGCAGCCATTTTGAAATGGCGGCCATTTTGACACATTTGTCCGACCACTGCAACCCCGCTTTAGATGATCTATATGTGTGCCAAATATCAAGCCCCTATCTCAATCACTGCTACGGCAATCCTCCGGAAAAGTAACTGTTAAGAAGAATAATAATAATAATAATAATAATAATAATAATAAGAAACGGGGTAAAAACAATAAGTCGCCAAAACTTAGTTTTGGGCGACTTAATAATAATAATAAGAATAATAATAATAATAATAATAAGAAACGGTGCAAAAACAATAAGTCTCCCAAACTTCGTTTTGGGCGACTTAATAATAATAATAATAATAATAAGAAAAATAAGAAACGGAGTAAAAACAATATGTCCCCGACGACACTTCGTGGTCGGGGACATAATAAGAAACAGTGCAAAAACAATAAGTCCCCAAAACTTTGTTTTGGGCGACTTAATAATAATAATAATAAGAAACGGTGCAAAAACAATAAGTCTCCCAAACTTTGTTTTGGGCGACTTAATAATAATAATAATAATAAGAAACGGTGCAAAAACAATAAGTCTCCCAAACTTCGTTTTGGGCGACTTAAATATGGAGATTGTCTTGATATCATTAACCACATGTATGTGAAGTACAGCCGTTCCCATGAAATCATTATCTTGGGTGACCTTAATGCTACTCTACCATGTCTACTGGCGCCTATAGGTATCAAAACAAGCATGATACTCATCTACAGCAGTTTCAGAAAGAACATAATCTGAAAAATCTTTCTCCATCATCAAAACCTACTTTTCACCATCATGCAGGTACATCTTCATCACAGATAGACTATATTCTATGTAGAAACAGTAATATAATGGACAATTACGTCATTCATGATATACATCCATCTAATCTCTCTAGTCATGCTGCCGTTACTGCCACTTTACATGTACATGTGGACACCAGCTCTATAAAAAGATCTTCAAACATTAAGCAGTCAGTACAAAAATATGATTGGAAAAAGATGGACATAGACTGCTTTCAAAATATCTTACAAAATGAAATTAAAAAGAGGCAAATGACAGAACATAAGGCGTCTACAGGAGAACAACTTCAAAACATCATTTCCGGAATTCAAAAAGCTTCCTCAGCTATTCCCTTTAAAACTATACAACTAAAAGGACCCAAATGGAAGACATCTCCTAAGGCCAAAAACCTGCTATTGAAAAGCAAGCAAGCCTACAAAGAATGGACAAACCAGGGTAAACCTACAAATGGCCATTCTCACTCTTTGAAAGTCACAGCCCAACGTCAACTTAGACGACAATTCTGTATGGAGAAATTACAAGACAGGCAAAATTTTTATGATGAAATTATGGCTAACCCAACAACCGATATGTTCTATCGTCTAATCAGGAGAAACCGAGGTCAACCAAACGTTCAAACAAACTGCATCACTGAAAACAACCAAGACTACTACCATCCTGATGAACAAAGGCAATGCTTCCTCAAATACTTTGAAGACCTATCCATACCAAAAGACAAAGGCTATGACAACACATATATTGAATTGTGTGAGAATCGGCACACTTTGATCAGGGAATTATACAAGGACAAAAAACCTCTCAGTAAGATCTCAGAACAAGAAGTTGAGAACGCAATCCTGAGACTGAACACAGGAAAGTCACTGGACGAGTTCGGTATCAGCTCAGAGCATCTGTGGTACTCTGGTATAATCCTCATCCCAGTCATAACTACAATATCTAATAAAATATTGGATGAAGGCACCTTTCCAGCAAATCTCAAATCCGGTATTCTAACTCCTATTCTCAAGAAATCAAAGGATCCAAAACTACTAGATAACTATAGAGGAATCACAGTTACACCAATCTTTACAAAACTTTTTGAATACGTCCTCTTACTAAAATTAGAAGAATGCTTTGACAAATCATCATTGCAGTTTGGCTTTACTCTCTATGTTGCTGGCTGCCCTCCTCATCTCAGAAGCTAGAGCAGAAACAACAATGCAAAACATGAGACTTTTCTTTATTACAATCGACAGTCAGAAAGCCTTCGATGTAGTGAATCATACCATCATGTTAGATAAATTATATGAAACTGGGATTCAACCAGCAATCTGGAACATTGTCCGAGATTTATACAATGGGCTCACTTCCAAAATTAAATGGGCTGGCCATATCAGTGAACCATTTCACATTAAGCAAGGTGTCAGACAAGGAGGAGTTCTCAGTCATTCTAATCAAATCGACCCAACAGATGCGTGGCTGCACAGAAAAATACACGGAGATCTATGATCTTAATTGTGTATTTTTATTAAAGCTGAATCATTGTTAAATCAAATTAAAAAGTTTCACTCACAAAAAATGACAACTTTCAAATAAATTCACTTCATATATAATAGGTACTGACTTGTCGTTACGGAAGTTAGGATGGCAAGATTTTGTTCTCTTAAATAGTTTTATTTGTGTTTGAACAAGCATAACTGTTGTAATTATCAGAGAGCAATCTACATATCACCTAAACAGCTATGCCCAATGTCCAATAAAAATAGTGAAAATTTTTAATTCAAGTCCTAAACCTAGCTTTAAAACCCCAAGAAAAAAGGCTTGCATGCCATATTGTTTTATGACTCATACGAGTTCTGGATGTCATTCATGATACATTGTACATAAACCTTGGTTATGTGAGATGCAAATAAAACAAGGGGTTGCACTAAGTCGTGCTAAGCATACCCCCACTCGGCCATTCAGAAAACAGGAAGTAGATTACCGACTGACCTGGAAAGGGGAGGCACGATACAACTCATCATGCTAAAGCTGTATACCAAATTTGAAATCAATCCCTTCTCTAGAAGCCGAGAAATCTGTTACGAAAAATTGTCTATTTTTGACCCAAAAAAAGTCTAAGTCAGCTCAGAAAACAGGAAGAAGATGATAAACTGACCTGGAAAGGGGAGGCACGGTATAACTAATCATGCTGAAGCTGTGTACCAAATTTGAAACCAATCCATCCAGTAGAAGCCGAGAAATCTGTTACGAAAAATTTCACTTTTCAAATTTTTTACCCTAATAAGTCTAAGTCGGCTCGAAAAACAGGAAGTAGATGATGGACTGACCTGGAAAGGGGAGGCACGGTATAACTAATCATGCTGAAGCTGTGTACCAAATTTGAAACCAATCTATCCAGTAGAAGCCGAGAAATCTGTTACGAAAAATTTCACATTTCAATTTTTTTTCCCCCTAAAAAAGTCTAAGTCGGCTTGGAAAACAGGAAGTAGATGATGGACTGACCTGGAAAGGGTAGGCATTTTATACCTCATCATGCTGAAGCTGTGTACCAAATTTGAAACCAATCCATCCAGTAGAAGCAGAGAAATTGAACCGGACGGACAGACGGACAGACGGACGGACAGACGGACGGACAAGGTGATTGCAATATAGCCCCCTCTCTTACGAGTGGGGGTATAATTTTATTTTTCAATCCAAAGATGTATGGTTTGTGGGTAGGTGATATTAATGTAATTGGGCCGTGTCGTTACGGAAGTTATGTGATGTTACGGAAGTTTGGTTTTAAGCAATTTTTGAATAAATTATATTGAAACTTGTGCATCAAAACCGAAAAAAGGAAATAGCGAATTTAACCAGGTCATTGACGCCAAATCTCCTTCTTCCATTGCGGTCTTAGGGTTCGGAAATATCAATATTCAAGTCCTAAATCTACCCTTTAAACCTCGAAAAAAAAGGCCTGCATGTCATATTGTTTTATGGCTCATGCGAGGCCTGAATATCATTCATAAAACACTGCGCAATAACCTTTATAATGTGAGATGCAAATGGAATTCAATTTTTCTATCCAAAGATATATGGTTTGTGGATAGGTGGTATTCATGTAATTGGACCGTGTCGTTACGGAAGTTATGTTGTGTTACAGAAATTTGTTTTTAAGCATTTATTGAACAATCTCACTTCAATCTGTACTAAAATTTGAGCATCAAAACAGTATAAAAAATAGTGAGTTAAACCATGTTAAATGGCGCCAAACCTCCTTCTTACATTGCCATGGTAGGGTCCGGAAATAACACTTCATTTCTAATTGGCCATTTCCAGAACTTTTCAACAATTTAAATACGTTGTTGTCACAAAAAGCAAGTAAATCTATAAGATATGAAACTTTTAATAAATTTGTACCCTTTTGATGTACAAAATATAACGCAATTCTACAAAGGAGTAGAGCCACGAAGGCCCTAATTTGGCCCGGTATTTTCACTATTTTTTAAACTTCTTTAAGTTGTCAAAATTTTAACTAAAATATGTTAAGGTATGAACAAACTTTTCATATCTGTAAGATTTTGCAAAAAATTTACACCACAGGTTTAGCTTTGAGACTTTAAACAGGCCATAACTTGGAAATTTCCTCATTTTTTACACATTTTCACTGTTTTCTCTGCATATTTCGTCAAAATTAGTATTGGCCACATTCGTCGACCACCGTAATTTTTTGATAATTAATTTATTATATCATAATACACATTTCTATCACAAAATAATTTTGGTCGACAGGTGTGGCCCATTTCATATTTATCGATTTATACATGAAAATCAAGGAAAACTGTTACAAATTGTTATTTTTCGCAAAATAGTCTATTTTTGACCTCACTACTCTCCTTATTGATAAATAATTGAAGGAAAAAATATTGCAATTCATGAAATATAAAGACTAATAAACATTAATGCAGCAACAACAAGCATATATATCATAGTTGAATTTTTGGGCCATTTTGGGGGCTTCGTGGCTCAACTCCTTTAAGAGGGTATTGTATATGTATTTGTTCATAATAATCTCTTATTCTTTACCACTTTTCTACTGAGGTAAAATTTTATAACAGTTTACATATTTAGACACATCTTAAATTTTTGTTGTTACCGACAAGCTTAGCGCTGCTGCGGGCCTCTTCGCCACCCGGAACCCAAACGAGTAGAAAGATTAATAATAATTCGGTTATGTTATTATATGATATAAAGCATATATATTCAAGAAATAACCTTTCGTCATACAGCAGCATTTTAATCAAATTCATTGAAAGACCAGAAACTCAGAAGTATCAAATAAAAGTTTTTTTACGTACATGCTTTGCCTGGTGGAGTTGACAATGTACATTTCAGTGACACTGTACACAGGTGATGTTTTTGACGTAAGTGAACAAAACTTACATCCCTTTCAGTCTATTTACACAGTGCTATTTTTTTTTTTTTTTTCATTGGAGTGGTGCCCATGCGGGTGGCAAATACGTCCGCCAAGCGTCTTGGGATTTTGACATCGGGTTTGTGCTCAGCCCATAAAGCGACAATTCAAAGTGAGTATCCTAGCTGGCTGAATAGGGTGGCTCTCGTCCGCGAGGGTTGTCAGGTCTAAAATACGTAAACCCTAACCGCTGATCATAGTGGGCCAAAATGTGTGGAGAGTTCCACGCTTCATATACGTAAAAGGTCACTTTGTGAGCCGCCAAGTAGTGCTCAGCAGAGGGTAAATTATCCGCCCCCTGCCTAACTCTCCCTTTTTCTGGTGGTCTTCAAAATTTACTTCTTCTTTGTTTTCCAACCTACCACATTGAATTTTATTTAATTTTCTCTTGACTGCTTCAGGTGTGAGGTGCATTTTTCCTTCTAATCAAAGCTCATCTTGGACTAAAAAGACATTGGCAGCCACATCTTGAAAAGTCATTCCTTTTTGGGTATCTTTTATATTCGATCTGAATAAATGAATATCTTAAAATTGCATAAAAAGACTGGCCCAAAACAAACCACTTTCCCGTTGTCGAAGGTCCGTGATTTCCAAAGCAGATGTCCACGTGTTGACACTGTTGCCAGTGTGATATCAAAGACCACTCCAGGGCAGGGTTGGCAAAAACCCGGGTTTTAAGTGTATTTCCCAGCCCAGTGGGAAATACTGGGAAAACCCAGGTTTTATTGGGTTTTACTGGGCAATACTGGGCATTACTGGGAAATACTTGATTTCCTATTATATTATCATTAAAAACCTACAAAGTAATCACTTTTGTTAGTGCATGGACACTTTTCAGTTAAAACTTTATAATGAGATCAGAGAACACTATTAATAACAGATTTAAGAGTGAAAGATATAAAAAAAAATAAAGAAAGAATGTGTCCATGGGACACGGATGCCCCCGCTGGCCTCAAATAAAAAATTGAAGTCCGAAAGGTCTGAAAGTCGCTAAGGACGCATAGTTGATCATACTTAACCATCCTACCAAGTTTCAAATCATTCCAATGTACGGTTTTTGAGAAAAGCTCGACGGAAATTTTCATGTCAATTTTGGTATCGGTCCAGCCCCAAACAGGAAGTAGATGTCCGACAGGTCCAAAATTCGCTTAGGACATATAGTTTGTCATACTGAACCATCCTACCAAGTTTCAAGTCATTCCCATGTATGGTTTCTGAGAAAAGCTTGACGGAAATTTTCATGTCGATTTTGGTATTGATCCAGCCCCAAACAGGAAGTAGATGTCCGACAGGTCCAAAATTCGCTTAGGACATATAGTTTGTCATACTGAACCATCCTACCAAGTTTCAAGTCATTCCCATGTACAGTTTCTGAGAAAAGCTTGACGGAAATTTTCATGTTGATTTTGGTATCGATCCAGCCCCAAACAGGAAGTAGATGTCCGACAGGTCTAAAATTCGCTTAGGACATATAGTTTGTCATACTGAACCATCCTACCAAGTTTCAAGTCATTCCTATTTACGGTTTCTGAGAAAAGCTTGACGGAAATTCGTACGGACGTACGGACGGACGTACGTACGGACGGACGGACATGAGTAAAACTTAATGCCCCCCGACATGTCGTCGCGGGGGCATAATAAGATATATGTTAAAATTTACATGTACTAATGTATCAAATTGCCATAGTGCTTGTGGGTGGGAGTCTACAAATGAACTTGCAATTGATAAGTTCAATGTTGATTTTTTAAATACATGTATGTACAGTATGCCACATTCTAATCAACACAAGCCCTACCTTATAATTAGACAATAAAGGATGTTTTGATTACTAATCCTTATTTAATCTTTTTATGGTTTCACAAATATCTCTTGGTTTATAGCCTTGGGGTTTTTATCAATAATTAGTATAGACTATAAACTGTGTACTGTCCTACCTGTCAAAACTGCAATGACAATGAGTAAAAAAATAGCAAAAAATAGTGCAAATATATACATGAATTTACTGCCTAATAAAAATGATTCAATTTTTGTAGATGATGAAAGTGTTTTAAGCATAATTCATTATTAAATAGGATTTTTTTTTCATGGATAAATTCTTATTACCCAGTATTGCCCACTTTGACAATTTTAAGGGTATTGCCCAGCCCGGGAAAACCCGGGTTTTCCCGGGTGGGAAAACCCGGGCGGTCAATACTTTGCCAACCCTGCTCCAGGGTGATTTGTACGAGTCGGCTTTTAAAAGATCTTTTATGAACGTTTTGTATATATGCGTATTAATACGGTTATTGACGTCATAAGCATTGGGTTTTTTATTGTATCAATACGTCATTCAGCTCAAAACAAATTTAAAAGTATAAAATCATTCTGAAATTGTCTCATCAGAGAATAGAAACATTCACATCTGATGTTTAACTGTCCATTCTAATTTCCGTAACAGTGTAATTAACATTTTTGTCTGGGTTATAAATTTCATGTTAACGCTGTTTTACTAGCAGACGAAACGTGGAATGTTTCAATTAATTATTTTTCTTATAAAACAAAGTTGTAATTTGTTTCATAACAATTATATGCTAACAATTAAACCATCTTCACATTACCATGGTGCAAAAGTACCTTTATTTTTCTTCTATATTACTTGCTTGCATTTTAAATAACAGTGAAAGTCTATGCCTTTTTCAAAATATAATAACCGGTGGTGTGTGTAAAATAGTTGTATTCAATGAAGCCGATTATCAGAAAAATTTGGAATTCCGGTAAAAAGCTGTTATGGAAGTTAGAATGTTACGGAAGTTAGATTCAGTCATTAAATGATTTCTAATTTTATTTTCTTCATATATACTTCAACAAACAAGACGGTATTTCCTTTTAATTCATTTTTAACTGAAATCTCAAACAGACTCAAACAGCTAAATTCAAGATAAATAGAATGGTTTTGCGTTACGGAAGTTAGTCTCTTAAAGGAGACAAGCGATATTTTGTAAATGAACATGGTCAATTAAAACGTTATTGAAGCAATCGTTCGGGAAAAAGGCGTAAGTTAAAAATAAGGAAATACTTTCAATTGGTCAAAAGTTTTTTCCATGCTGAGCTTGTGGTAAGTATTTATCATTTCTTTTGTTACTGTTACAGAAGTTAGAGTATATTTTGAGACAGAAGAATTTTATTCTTACGAATGTCATTTTGATCGACATCCCAAAATCAACAATTTAACAATGTTTTTATAAAGTTTATGCACAAGTTTAAACAAAGATCTACCACCTATATTGCAAAGTAAACTGAAAAACCGATGTCAACATATTAAAATTCAATAAGAGACATGGTATTTTGAGTAAAACCTTAATTTTGGAGTCGAAAATTATCGGACATATGAGAAATGCTCAAAATATATATATTTGTTTCCTGTTCGACCATCCTGTGCACTATTTTTCATTAACATTTCGTCTTTTACGCATGCGACACATTAAACATACAGTTGGCCATATTTGATTAGAATGAGTGTTCTATCAACACATCTTTACAAAATATACAATAACAACCTCCTAAAGGAGCTAGAACATGCAAGCTTAGGCCTCTGTCTAGGAAAAACATATGTGGGTTGTCCAACTTGTGACGACGATATTGCCCTCATATCAAATAACCACCAAGAGCTCCAATCAATGTTAAATGTACTACATAGACATTCAATTCAAGACCGAGTTACAATTAACCCAACCCAAACAAAAGCAATCAGTTTGAATAAATATAAGAAAGACACCACTCTGACATGGAAACTTGGCGTCTCTGAAATCTCACCAACTAATCAAACAGTACATCTAGGTATCATCAGATCTGAATCAAAAGAAAATGAGATAAATATATTGAGGACCGTATTAGTCTAGCAAGAAGGACACTTTATGCCCTAATCAATACCGGCGTACATGGAACTAATGGTCTTAACCCAACTGTATCTTACAAGATCTATCAGACTTACGACTCCTACCAAAACTGCTATATGGCATCGAAGTTCTGCCCTTGAATCAAACTCAGATATCAACTCTTTCGAAATTTCAACTGTTCAACTTACGTAGATTTCAATCTATGCCTACTAGAACCCCTACAGCAATGGTACACTTAATGCTGGGAGCACTTCCTATTGAGGCGGAAATTCATAAAAGACAACTAAGCTTCCTCCATAATATACTTACCTGCGATAATGCTACAATTCAAAAGCTAACTGAAAGACAACTGATGCTATCTGAGCACATCCAATCGAGCTTTTTCACTAAAATAAGTCAAATACTGTCCCTGTACAATTTGCCAAGTGTACAAACTCTGATGTCAGAAATGCCACCCAAAGAGTGGAAATTTGTATGCAAAAAGGCACTGGCTGAGGCATGGACACTAAAACTCCAAAAAGAGATGGAATCGAAGTCTTCGTTACAATATGTAAATAAAGAAAATATGAGGATTGGTAGAGCTCATAACACTTGGCTGTCATTACCTCCCTGTACTGTAGACATCAGAAAAGGGATCACCAAATGTAGGATGCTAACTGGAACTTTCATGACACAATCTACTAGATTCAAATTCAATACTTCCGATAACCCAATATGTCTGATATGTGGAGTGGGTGAGGAGGATCTTGTGCACATTTTATTTGAATGTTCGTCATTGTTCAATTTATGGAAAGACAGCTTCCTAAAAATTAAGCAAAAAGTCATCGCAATTGTTGGCAAAGAGACATGGGTCAAGGTGTTACATGAAAAAACAGCCCTGATGAAACTATTTATGGACTCATCGTTCTACTGTAACCTATTTTCAGATGGCCAGCTAAAGGACATTGATCGGTTAACAACAGCCTACTGCCACCAAATATACGTAAAGAGGATCACTCTGATCATGATGAAGCTGAACGAGCTTCACAAATAGATAACTAGCCATAGACCTATATGTACTAACCCTATACATTGAAATATACGCATTAGTGGATGTAGTTGCATGTCTGCTTATAGTTACGGGGGGTGGTAGGAGAAGATTATTTTAGATTTTAACTTTTAATACCTCTCTACTACTAATAGAGTGACATTCGCGTTGTAACTTGTACATTTGCGTCCAAATATTGTGGTATTAACTTACTATTGTGCTACCCGTGTGAATATTCCTATAGTTCGACATATTCTCGCACCTAGCCTGTACATATACCTGCACCACATTGATACTATTAGTAACTGTGCTACAGGATAACTATAATTTATCCTGGTGTTCCTATAAAGGAAGGATATACGAAGAAAAGAAGAAGAAGAAGCTGACAAATCTGTATGATTTTGAAAAAATATTAAAAAATAATGTAGCAATATAAATAGGGTGTAATGTTTTCAAAAATCGTTCTTTTTATTAAAAAGAAAATGCCTTTTAATTTTGTTTACTTTCATCCTTCTTCCAAATATGGACACGGGGCGTGGTGAATTCTTTCGTCGCTTAAAATGATTAGTTGATTGGACTTATAAATATTCAAATTTCCCACGATTGTAGCGCCGTTTTCTCGGAATCGTAAAAATATTATCCAATCATAATATTTGCGTATAAAGTGGGACAGCTTACGTCATTTCGTAGTAAAATTTGTAGTAAAATAGTACAATGTAGTAATGTCGTCTGAAATATTTGAATCTTCCGATGAAGAATTTGACGGATTTTCGGCTCATGAGATTGATCTGGCAAATGAAAGATACCAACAAATCCTTGCTCAAGATGGTATAGGTGACTTTGAAATAAGTGATATTGAGAGTGAAGATGAAGATCTCATAGATCTGTTTGTAAACAATGCCGGTGATGCCCCATCAAATGGCTGGCGTAGGGACTTCAGTCATGTTGAAAAAGGTCTCCCGCATCTTTTCAACCCTGAGAATATAACTGGCCCGCAAACAAAACTAGCACAAGACAACAGTCATGGAAATTAGCACAGGACCGACAGCCCGAGGCCTGTAAAAACTCATTCGGTCTGGTGTTTTTGTGCCTTTCACAGGTCCGTATGTCCAGTAGAATTTAGCAGTATTTTAAATATTATGCGTTATTGGACCTCTATATTTTCTTTTGGTCCTGTGAATCTTGGCCACTGATGGGACCGAATGTCCTGACCAAAAAAATCCTAATTTCCTTGACTGAGACAAAGAGCCTCTGGATTTCTTTAATCTCCTTTTTACAGATCAAATTATACAATACATTATTGATTGTACTGACAAATATGCAAGGCAACAAATCAATGATTTTCCTGCACAAAATAAAGCAGCCTGGGTATGTCCATCTCTTCCAGAAATGAAAGCGTTTATAGGTTTGACTTTACTTATGGGAATAACTAAAAAGCCTGACCTCAAATCCTACTGGTCCACAGAAAAACATCTTGAGACACCAATTTTCTCTCAAACCATGAGCCGAGATAGGTTTTTTATAATTATGAGGTACCTCCACTTCGTGGATCCATATGTTAATTTCCCTCAACCTGGTCAACCAGGACATGATACACTGTATAAAGTCAGATATCTCATGAACTCTTGTAACGCTAGAATGAAAGCAGAGTATGTCCCAAAAAGGCAGGTCAGTGTAGATGAGGCTATGGTGCCGTACAAAGGTCATGCTCCATGTAAGCAGTATATGCCAGCTAAACCAACCAAATGGGGGATAAAGATGTGGGCTTTGGCAGAGTCAGACACAGGTTATATGTCATTTTGTGAAATATACAGTGGCAAAACTGATCGTCCAGCACAGGGCTTGGCTAGTTCTTTCGTCAAGTCCTGTTTAGATGGTGCCGGTCTCAGTGGCAGAGGTTATCATGTGTACATGGACAACTTCTTTACCAGTCCAACCCTATTCCATGAATTGTATGATAACTATATATATGATACTCATGCTTGTGGAACAGTGAGGAAGAGTCGACGTGAGCTGCCGAAAGATATAATGGTGAAAAAGCCTGATGGAATAGCTAATAGGGGTGATTGTCTCTTCCGCCAGAATGGTCCTATAACAGAAGTCGTTTGGAAAGACAAAAAGTTGGTATCTGCCATCTCCACTATTCATGACTTTTCTATGACTGAAGTGCAGAGACTTGTTCAAGTCAATGGGCAGTTCATGAGACGTAACCTATTGGTTGCCCAAAGTTAATCAGTGACTATACAAGGTTCATGGGAGGAGTTGACAGATGTGACCAGTTCACTCAGTACTATGTCTTTAGTCACAAGACACTGAAATGGCCAAAGAGAGTGTTTTTCAGTTTGATTGAAATCTTAAAGTATGATGCTTTACGGTTATTTCTGCTGTCTCCTAATCATCAGCCTGCACCTAACAAACCCTCTATGACCTTTCTTCAGTTCTCTGAGAAAGTAGCAGTAAGTCTAATCTCTGGATTTACTATGAGAGAAAACCCAAGGGGCAGACCTGCACTTGCACCAACTGATGCAAGACTTACACAAAGACATCTGCCAGTGAATCTGGAGAAAAAGTCATGGTGTCATGTTTTTTGGGCCAGAGTAGCCAGTGGAAAACAGGAGAAGAGAGCACAGACTAAATATGGTTGCAGAGACTGTGGAAAACACTTATGTTTGCCAGGCTGTTTTACCACATACCACTCCCTTAAGACCTATGCCTAAATCAGTTCCTCATATACATTGTTCCAGTTTTGAGTTCCAGTTGTTAGTTGATTTAGTGTTTACTGTTGACTTTTCTTATTATTGGACTTTACTGAATGACATTTAAAACTACTTGGGAAGATTGAATTTTGATGGTCAAGAACAGTTATGAAAAGATAAAAGTAAGCATTTTTTTCTTTGGTGTTGTTTGCTTAATGGTGTTCCTGTTGGTTTGTGTTTACTGTTTTTTTTTTTTTTTTTTTTTTTTTTGGGGGGGGGGGGGGGGGCTATTTCAGACATTTGAATTTCAGATGCCCCTTTGGTTCCTGTACTAAAATGTCAAAATGACAATTTTTCTATAAAAAAAGGTTAATAATACAGAATTTATAAAACTTTGTAATAAAATGACAATTTTTAAATGAATGTAAACCAATGAAATATTAAAATAATTGTATTAAAGCTAATCAATATTTTAAATAAATTGTTTTAATTAACTTTTTCGCGGTCTCTGCTCAAAGAGAGATAACTCGATGTATCACTCTGCATGTCAACAAAATGGCGGCCGAAAAGTCACCGGTAAAATTCTGTTAGTATTTATGTTTTTTACCGACAAACTATGCTCTTTGAGCATCCCTGTGTTGAAAATAAAATTCGTTTAACATGTTTTATTGAAAGGTAAAACCAGATGCTGAGATTTCATCAATCAGCAATAGCAAAATGGTTTATTTCACCGGCGACAAAATGACAAGTTTACGAAATTACGATTTCCACGGTGAAATTCATGACAACTCCTGTATCTTTATTTTTTTCCCCTATTCTTTGGAATCACAATTAAAATTTATTATTCATTCACAAACGTTGTGAATTTGAACACACGTACAGTTTGAAGTAATAACGACGTTTGGGCACATTTTCTGACACAGTCGTATTTTGTCTCGCACATGTCAAATTAATTTAGGCGGGGGATGGTCGCGTGAATTTTAATGCAGTCATAGTAACCTCAAAACCAGATAAATCCAGTAAGGAAAGTGTTAAGGGGCTGTAACCCCTATAAGGGGTCATCTGACAACTTCAACCCTATGGACACTTTTGTAGAGCTAAATGAGCTGAACCTTTAAGCAAGCAACAGCTTTTCTCTATCTGCAACAGTTTTCATTCTATAAGCCAGAAACATGAAAAAACGCCATTTTTTTACCTAAAAAAGGCCATAACCCTATCAAAGGTCATCTGACAACTTCAACCCAATAAAACTGTAGTAGAACTTTTGATTCTGAAAAGCCTAAGATTCTTCAGAATTTTTTTATCTGTTATGGTTGCTGAGTTATAAGCCATTTTAAGTGATTTTACCCTATGTTCTATTTTAAGTAACAACAGCCATGTTTTTTATTGAATCCAGTGAATATGAAATTCACAGGACCGAATGAAATGTCTGGTAAAAATTCTTTCGGTCTGGTAAAAATTTTGATCTATTTTAGTTACACATTTAGGAGAAAAGTTCTTAATTTAGGATTCGGTCTGGTAAACCTTGGAACAATTTCGTATTCACTGGAATCACTTTAAAATGAGGATTGTTTGTTGCCAACATGTCATGTATCATTCCTGCAAAGTTTCAGTTAAATTGGTACAGTGGTTTCAGAGAAGAAGATATTTGAAATTGTTAACGGACAACGACAGACGATGGAAGACGGACGATACATGACTGACGACAGACGACGACGGACGCATAGTGCTGGAATAAGCTCACATGGCCTTTGGCCAGGTGAGCTAAAAAACATACCGCAGAACGACGACAGACTATAGATATTTTCAACAGCAAGTAACTGAACACTATGATCAACAGCAAGCAACTGAACACGATGTTCAACAGCAAGTAACTGAACACGATGTTCAAAACATGATTTTCAACAGCCAGCAACTGAACTTGATGTTCAACAGCAAGCAACTGAACACGATGTTCACAGCAAGCAACTGAGCACGATTTTCAACAGCAAGCAACCAAACACGATGTTCAACAGCAAGCAACTGGTCACGATGTTCAACAGCAAGCAACTGAACACGATGTTCAACAGCAAGTAACTAAACACGATGTTCAAAAGCAAGCTACTGAATATGATATTCAACAGCAAGCAACTGAACACGATGTTCAGCAGCCAGCAACCGAACAGGAGGTACAATAGCAACATCAACAAGATCCACAAGTAATGTCCTATGCGCAGAGAGAATCAAAAACACCGGAACAATGACCTTAAAAGAAAACAACAAACACGGGTGGAATTAAAATCAAATAAATGGCATCAACCTTAAGTGGTATAGGCAAACCAATCAACAGTTGGGCAAGACCAGGAAAAGCATATTTTAGAGTATGGCCGAGCTTCAACAAGAAGGGACATACAGACATTGTTATTGGTTCACTTAATATACAGAATATATTAACAAACCAAATGTATGAACATGTAGCAAAAACAATGAAAGAAAGTGATATGTTATTTCTTGAAGAAATCTGGATTAGCATAAACTCGGGGTAATCTAGGTGACACTGACTGTGTTAAGCTAAACCTGTTGATGAAAATATATATATAGAACGGAAAGCTGTCAAAATTATGAATGTTTCACAAAGTGACTCTTAACTTAACTAGTTCAAAGATAAAATAAACCACAAGATACTATTTTAAAACAAGAGGCTCCCAGGAGCCTGAATCGCTCACCTGGTCTTGATGTTGACCCTATACTTTTGTAGAGCTAAATGAGCTGAACATTTAAGCAAGCAACAGCTTTTCTCTACCTGCAATAGTTTTCATTCTATAGGCCAAAAACACCATTTTTCACCTATAAGGGGCCATAACCCCTATAAGGAGTCATCTGACAACTTCGACTCTATAGAGACTTTTGTAGAGCTAAATGAGCTGAACATTTAAGCAAGCAACAGCTAATCTCTATCTGCAATAGTTTTCATTCTGTAGGCCAAAAACATGAAAAATTGCTTTTTTCAGGGGCCGTAGCCCCTATAAGGGGTCATTTGACAACTGACCCTATGGAGAATTTTGTAGAGCTAAATGAGCTGAACATTTAAGCAAGCAACAGCTAATCTTTATCTGCAATAGTTTTCATTCTGTAGGCCAAAAACATGAAAAATCTTTATTTTTCAGGGGCCGTAACCCCTATTAGGGGTAATCTGACAACTTCAACCCTATGGAGAATTTTGTAGAGCTAAATGAGCTGAACATTTAAGCAAGCAACAGCTAATCTCTATCTGCAATAGTTTTCATTCTGTAGGCCAAAAACATGAAAAATCGCTATTTTTCAGGGGCCGTAACCCCTATAAGGGGTCATCTGACAACTTCGACCCTGTGGAGACTTTTGTAGAGCTAAATGAGCTGAACATTTAAGTTAGCAACAGCTAATCTCTATCTGCAATAGTTTTCATTCTGTAGGACAAAAACATGAAAAATCGCTATTTTTCACGGGCCATAACCCCTATAAGGGGTTATCTGACAACTTCGACCCTATGGAGAATTTTGTAGAGCTAAATGAGCTGAACATTTAAGCAAGCAACAGCTAATCTCCATCTGCAATAGTTTTCATTCTGTAGGCCAAAAACATGAAAAAAAGCTATTTTTCAGGGGCCAAAACCCCTATAAGGGCTGATCTGACAACTTCGACCCTATGGAGACTTTCGTAGAGCTAAATGAGCTAAACATTTAAGCAAGCAACAGCTAATCTCCATCTGCAATAGTTTTCATTCTGTAGGCCAAAAACATGAAAAATGGCTATTTTTCACCTTTAAGGGGCCATAACCCCTATAAGGGGTCATCTGACAACTTCGACCCTATGGAGAATTTTGTAGACTTAAATGAGCTGAACATTTAAGCAAGCAACAGCTAATCTCTATCTGCAATAGTTTTCATTCTGTAGACCAAAAACATGAAAAAATGCTATTTTTCACCTTTAAGGGGCCGTAACCCCTATAAGGGGTCATCTGACAACTTTGACCAAATGGAGACTTTTGTAGAGCTTTTGATGCTGAATCAGTAGTGTGCCTCAGATTTCCTCTATCTCTTATACTTTTTGATTTATAAGCCAAAAACAGTAGTCTGACCCCCCTAGTCTATTTTTAGTAACGGCGGCCATGTTTTTTATCGGATCAAAAATCAAAACACAAGTTTGGTGCAGGACACCCTAAGGATCATTCATACCAAGTTTCATTAAATTCTGTTTGGTAGTTTCAGAGGAGAAGATTTTTGAAAAATTGTTAACAGACGACGACGACGACAGACGACGACGACAGACGACGACGACGGACGCCAAGTGATGGTAATAGCTCACATGGACCTTCGGTCCAGGTGAGCTAAAAATACTATGACGGCGTCCCAGGATTGGCTTCTACTACGCAATATGTACAGGCGTAAGAGTCCAGGTGAAGTGGGACGGAGACCTATCAACCCATTTTACACAAGAATTGGGTGTCAGACAGGGCGCTTGGTTATCAACTGTTTTAAATAAAAGATACAATTACACATTACTTTTATTTGCTTCAGAAAGATCATTACTTGGTACAAGAATAGGGAACATCAGCGTAGTACATGTATCACCGACATATGCAGATGACATAGAACTACTTGCAGACAAGTCAAAACGAAATGCAGGCACTCTAAGACATAATAAATGACCTCAAAGACAAAGATCTGCCTACAATCAATCCATCAAAATCAGAGCTAGTCCCTTTGACATATACAGAGAACAGATGTGAAACTTGGAAATTTAAAAATAACAAAATGTCAATAGTTCTTACCACTAACAATAAAAGACCAATTTTATCATGTTTATGGTCCATATTTTTCTCTAAGCAAAGTTCATTAAGTTTATTGTAAAACAGGGTCAAACGATCACTTGTACTATTTTATAGTGATGCTAGTACAAGTATTTAAGCTATACAATAAAAAGCTACGCCGAGGGCAGCATGATACGACCGCAACAAGTTAAACCCTGTACATTTGAGGCCCAATATGGATAGTCTATTGCTTTGGTCACATGCAGCCCATGGGGGACTTACAAAGCTTTTTGACACATGCATTCTATGGTGGACTTTAAACTGCATATTTGACACATATATATTTACAATAACATTTAATACATGTAATAGAAACAATCTTATTTCTATATTTATTGACATTTTTGACACGTTTAAGCCCCTTTTGGCCTTTTTTTTAAAAAGGTTAGGACCACAAACCCCAAATGCAATAAAAAGCTCAATCCTTCAGTTGATATAATCATCATATTTAATCTTCATATCAATTGGCTGGCCCACTACAACTAAATGTCTTGTGTAAAAGCATTTGCCTTGACCAACTTTTAAAAACGGTGTTTTTTGCCCCTTTGACCCCTAATATCTCAAAAACAGTAAGAGATATTGCAAATCTAATTGTAAAATGCAGGCAGGGATTTTCACAAGGATTCCAATGAAAAAAAGATTTTGAAAATCAGACCACAAATAAAAAAGTTGATTTTTTGGGTGTTGCCTATCTTTGGCCCCCTGTAGCAATGTAACGATTCAATATACATCAAAACCATTGACACATTTTATAAACAGAATTAAATGAGGAATTCAATAAAAAAAGAATTTTAAAAATCAAATGAATAATAAACATTCTACAACAGTTTTGTCAATACACCTGTTTAAGCCCCTTTTGGCCCTTTTTACCAAAATGGTAGGGGCCACCAACCTCAAATACAATAGGAACCTTCCTCTAGTGGTAAAAAACATCATATTAAAATTTCATAACAATTGGTCAATATTTTCTCAAGTTATTGCACGGAAACCAAATGTCCCCAGACGACGACAACGACGACGACGCCGACATCGCCATAACATTATACGATCGCAAAATTTTTAAGTTATAAAAAGCAGCTGGGTGAAGTGAATGTGGTTGTACAATGTATTGTGGTACAGTGAGTGCTTTTCATGGTTTGTAATAATAAGAAAATTAGGGTCATTAGAGGTCACCTTGTGTACTCAAAGAGTTCATCAAAAAGAAGCTGGTGC
>CAXARO010001288.1:0-82000 GCA_963971305.1 Arcuatula senhousia
TTTCGGATGTGAATAATAAGTTTCATAAAATGGGAAGGATCTTTGCAGGATAAAGATATGAATAAATTACATCATACGCTGCCTCCAAACAATCACTGAAGCAAAACATTGATGATTTTTGTTAATGCAAATGTTAATATCATATCATACTACTACTTCTATCTTTGAATAAACACGGCTACCAATCGATCCCAATCACAGCCGAATGCTGTGACGAGAAAATCCTAAAAGGAACTTCCGGATGTGATTCAGAGGAACTAAAATCGTTATTTTCACAAGGTGTGTCTACTCTTCGTGGCCCCGTGTGTTGCTTTAAAGCTAAAAGTAAAAAATCTAAGATTGTCATCATACCCTTTGATTATTCCTGTGTCACTTATTAAAAGCTCTTTCTCATATGTTAAGTAATGACGGCTCTAGAACTTTTGGCAGTTGGTGAGAGTAAGGGCCAGTGATCATTCAGACGGATTTAAACCTTTACAAAAACGATTTCGCTAGAGTCATAGGTATTATTGGAAATATGGAAACTATTATCAGGCACAAATGTCAATAGACAAACACTTACCATTACAGACACAGATGGAAACTATTATCAGGCACAAATGTCAATAGACAAACACTTACCATAACATACACAGATGAGAACTATCATCAGGCACAAAACAAAGGAACATATCCCAACTGTTACTATGGTTACCATATCATCTTTTTCTGCTGTCAATGGAAGCTCTGAAAAAAATAAGATTTAAATCTTCAGTTTGATGATTTAATGCTAACATGGCAACATCTTTTAGCTATGACTTTATTTTGTGGGCTTTAGATTCTTAAGTTAAATCTGAAAATAAGTTTTCAAAAACAATTTCTGTCATTCAAATATAGTGTTTTGATGGAGCAATAACATTTATTTTAAGAATAAAAAAAAAACCCTTTATAAGATTTCTCACAGAAATATTTTTAGTTATCCCCTTTTTGTCACTACAGATAAGTTCTTACTTATGAATGTAAACGCTGTGCTATTGTAACTGAAAGGTCCAATTCCATTAGAATTTTCAGCAGCTACACGAAATACATATTCACTGCCCCTAGGTACAATTATATCATCCACCACCCAGTGTGTTTCACTGCCATTAAATACTTCATACCAACTCTGATGTTGTACATCCCTGTAATATAAAAACATGTGTGGCCTTTAAAAGTATGTCTGGCCTGTTGGCACCACCATGGTCTATCTAGGCCTTTTGAGAACAGAACACTAAAGGGAGGTAACAGTCATATAGAAGAATTTGAGGACAAACAACATGTATAGTGGTTCTAGATATCTTAAGTCATAAAAACTTGACTTGACCTAAAAAAAAAACTGAGCACAAAAAATCAACCGATATTTTTACAGAGTCAAGAAAAGTGTAAACATGAGGTCATGCCTATGTATACTTAGTATAGGATTTTTTAAGGAAATAATTTTCCACATAAAAAAGTCTTTCAAATGTGTTTAAACCTCCAATAAAGACCTGTTGACAGAGTTATTGAAGCATGAAAATGGGGTCAATGTCACATTGCATGGTGCCAGTTGTGTTGACCCTAACCGAAAGAGACTTTAAACTACTGGTAAATATCATATGCCTAGACATAAAACTTTTTAAGTAATTCATTTAAAAAAAAGTTTACACTGCCACCACCAGAAAGTAATACCTAGCAACTATTCATCGCCAACAAGTAAAAATTAATGTCACTACCATTTAATACTCCATACCAACTTTGATACTGCACGGACATCACTGTCATATACAAAACACAGCTAGTCAGTTTTTTTTCGCAGGTATCTAATTTTTGCTTTACTCCCAGTAGTTTGCAAATCATGAAAATATAAACCTGTGCAAATTTAATCCAACAAATAGTATATTAGTAAAGTATAAACTCGAGGAGCCTATGTAGTGGTTACAGCCTCTGTTCTGTAAGCTAGGGGCTAAGGGCTTGCTGAGGGCACTCAAAAAATCAAAATCTGTTTTTAGATGATTTGCAGGGTTGAAATTACAGTTACATTGTTAGATTATATACTAGACATTCATATATATTATCAAATTTGAATAATCTTGCATTCTGCAGTTTCTATGGAAGCCAATGGAGCATGAACAAAAACACCTTAGAGATAGCTATAAATAGACCATTTATAAAGTATAAACTCCCATATAAGTTATCCTAAAATTGAATTCCACAAAAAAGGATCTTAAAGTTTTTTTTTTATATCCACAAAATTTAGCTCCAGCAAAATAATAACTCATACGGTTCATGAATTCCTTATGAATTGAGAGATTAGGAAGTTGAAAATCAAAGTAGATGGTCAGGGAAACAATATGTCTAGTCAATATTTCATCTCTTGAACACTAAATGGCAAAATCTTTTGCAACGTTCATCAAACTACTAATTTGTTTTTGTTAAGGGTTCTTTTTAAATGTTATTTAACAAGGTCTAGCAAACTTTCAAATTTAGTATACAGCTTAATAACTTAACTGAAAAAAGTTTGGGGAATTTTAAAACTTTTACCAAATCAGTATAAAACCTCCAACTCAGTAGACCATGGCTGCAGGAACATACAGATAAAACACTCTTGAATTGTGTATAGATGCTAATTCAACTGAATACCAAATATCAATGGTGTACCATAACTTAGAACATAATGAGGTGTGGAATAAATTTTAATGACATAACCCACATAAACAAATTAAAAACAACCACACTGAAAACTGCCACCCAGCCTTCAACAAGGTTGGTAGGTATTGCACCCTGTTTTGCCATTCACTGGTCCAAGGTCAAAATAAAATGCATTAAATTCAAATCATTAATGCAAACCAGCATATGAATTGTGGACGTCGTCACTGGAATCACAATACCTGAAGGGTACCATCTGTTGTAGGTGAGATAAAATCCTACAAAATATCTTTTTTTTTCTGTGAAAACACAAAATAAATGAATCCACAGTATACCATTATTTTTTTAGCTTATAGTGTTCCTTTAATAAAACTTTCATAGCAAAAATGCTCCTTTATTTATTTTTAGCTTATAATAGCGAGCTTAGCTCGTAGTGGGCACTACGCCAGAGCGGAGAGCTCAACAGCAAGTTCCCATGAAAAATTTGCCTAAAGCTTATTTTGATTTTTTTCTTCCGGATATCACAGTTTATACAGGTCCAGTGTGACTTTGAAAATAATTACCAATTTTGCTAGTCGCCTTCCAAAATTTATCTATGTAAATACAGAACAAGAGGCTCCCAGGAGCCTGAATCGCTCACCTGGTCTTGATGTTGACCCTATACTTTTGTAGAGCTAAATGAGCTGAACATTTAAGCAAGCAACAGCTTTTCTCTACCTGCAATAGTTTTCATTCTAAAGGCCAAAAACACAATTTTTCACCTATAAGGGGCCATAACCCCTATAAGGAGTCATCTGACAACTTCGACCCTATGGAGACTTTTGTAGAGCTAAATGAGCTGAACATTTAAGCAAGCAACAGCTAATCTCTATCTGCAATAGTTTTCATTCTGTAGGCCAAAAACATGAAAAATCGTTTTTTTCAGGGGCCGTAACCCCTATAAGGGGTCATCTGACAACTTCGACCCTATGGAGAATTTTGTAGAGCTAAATGAGCTGAACATTTAAGCAAGCAACAGCTAATCTCTATCTGCAATAGTTTTCATTCTGTAGGACAAAAACATGAAAAATCGCTTTTTTCAGGGGTCGTAACCCCTATAAGGGATCATCTGACAACTTCGACCCTATGGAGAATTTTGTAGAGCTAAATGAGCTGAACATTTAAGCAAGCAACAGCTAATCTCTATCTGCAATAGTTTTCATTCTGTAGGCCAAAAACATGAAAAATCTTTATTTTTCAGGGGCCGTAATCCCTATAAGGGGTCTTCTGACAACTTCGACCCTATGGAGAATTTTGTAGAGCTAAATGAGCTGAACATTTAAGCAAGCAACAGCTAATCTCTATCTGCAATAGTTTTCATTCTGTAGGCCAAAAACATGAAAAATCGCTATTTTCAGGGGCCGTAACCCCTATAAGGGTGCAAATTCGACCCTATGGAGACTTTTGTAGAGTTAAATGAGCTGAACATTTAAGCAAGCAACAGCTAATCTCTATCTGCAATAGTTTTCATTCTGTAGGCCAAAAACATGAAAAAATGCTATTTTTTACCTTTAAGGGGCCGTAACCCCTATAAGGGGTCATCTGACAACTTTGACCAAATGGAGACTATTGTAGAGCTTTTGATGCTGAATCAGAAGCGTGGCCTCAGATTTCCTCTATCTCTTATACTTTTTGATTTTTAAGCCAAAAACAGTAGTCTGACCCCCCCCCTAGTCTATTTTTAGTAATGGCGGCCATGTTTTTTAATGTATCAAAAATCAAAACACAAGTTTGGTGCAGGACACCCTAAGGATCATTCATACCAAGTTTCATTAAATTCTGTTTGGTAGTTTCAGAGAAGAAGATTTTTGAAAAATTGTTAACAGACGACGACGACGACAGACGACAAAGATGACAGACGACGACGGACACCAAGTGATGGTAATAGCTCACATGGACCTTCGGTCCAGGTGAGCTAAAAAGGAGAATAATATTCAATTTTTTTATGCATTTTCTTTTTCATGCTCATTCGCCCCAAGCACCTCGTCCAAAACTGAACGTTCTAGAAAATGAACTGATCAAAATGAAAATAACTATGAAGATAATATTTGCATCAAAAGTGTCAACGTCTTTTCGGGAATAGGGTCCTTTAGATCTTATATTGTGTAATCGAAAACAAAACTGATAAACTTATATTTATGCTGTGCTCGCATCTAGGCAATGTTTATCTCATATTATTCCTTTACTTAATTAATTATCACTATGATTTATGGCTAAGAAAAACAGTAACCAATTTACTTTTACACTTTACATGTGTGACCTCAAAGTAGGAATAGTGTTGTAGAATGTAACTCCTGCAAAATGTTTCCGCTCTACTTTGTCATCTGTTTTATCAGTCTTACCAATATTGTAGAATATAACTAAAGATGACTGCACCATTATCTTCAGGCTCTATCCATTTGACTTCATATCCTGACTGACTGGATAAAGGTTCTACCTTGGGGGGTTCTGGGGTCTCTGGTATACTGGCTGTAAAGAAAAACAATCAATACCACATTAGGATACCCAGCTTCAAACTAAACCTGATATTGCAAAAAAAAATAATAATATTAAATAATAAGGCCACGCCAAATTAATTCCTTGTTCGTCGGACCGCCCGCATGTGAAATTGTTTCCTTAAGAAAAAAATATAAATTTCTTCCTCCCGCATTTATTGGAAACCCACCCGCATCCAGAGCCGGAAGTTGTGTAAAATTTTTTTTTATCTCCTCGTGAAAAAAAATCTGTCTTTTGCTAAGGTAAACAAACGTTAAATTGCTGATTTTCATCCAAGTGCTCCAATATTGTCTAATCACTTGTTAGTTCAGCTTAGTGATAATCATACATTCAGGTTAAAAGACGTTTAACTTAAACGCCCTTAAACGGTTGAAATGCCATTTCATTCTCATCAAACAAAACACTCCGATGAAAACAATGAAATCTGTTGAGTATTGTTAGGAAATACAGCCATTGCATGTCAAATGGAAGACTCTTACATTGATCTGTTTAGATACATACAAGGGATGTCATACACGATGTATAGTCGCCCCCTTAATTGATAGATTCAAGTACCTGCGGTGTCTTACCTCAGGTGACCTCAGTTTTAACACTTGTGAGTTTTAACAACATTACATGGTTCGAATTAAAAGTATTAGGACAAACCCTATTAACTCATGTGTAAGGAAAATGATGGGATATTATTAACACAATCTATAAACATCCAGTTCATCTAGGAATGTCATAGTGTTTTTTTTTAATAAATATTTACAAATTGTTATTGTTGTTTTTTGTGTTTTTTAATTGTGAATAAAGATAGGAAGTTGAGTTCCTTTTTAATATTAAATCTTAAAGTTATGCCTTGCCAGCAATATTTGGGAACATAGTCATACTTGTTTTAGTGTAATTGAGACTGTCTATTGGTCTGCCTGTTATTAATGATTGAAAGCCAAGACAGCATGTCTTCAGCGAAAAAAACAACTCCAGACAATTAATTCCAGCTTTAATAATTAATTAATCAATTGTTAAAGCCATAAAACACTTAGACCAGGCATTTGTAATACTTTAAATAGAATTTATTTAATATTTCAGTTATTATCTTCAAAAATAAAAATAATCGCTCGCTTGCATTAGTTTTAATATTAAAAACAAGAAAAAAACTTTTTAAAAATTTCAAAACAAGTCACTCGCCTCAAGAAAAACCAGTCACTCCAAAAAATCTGACGTTCAGAAAAAAATTTAAGAAAAACCATTTCGCTCGCTCGCTCCTTTTTTTAAAAGTCAAAATCCAAAGAACGAGAAATTAATTCTGTGTGGCCTAAAGTCTAATAACCTCCCCTGAATGATATCACCAGCAATGAAAAATTCATGCACATCTTCATATGATTTGCTTTTCTTTATGTAAAGTTTTTAAATTAAAATCAAATAGTTTACGAGATGTGCTAACAAGATATGCAGACAGACTTGCACAGCTCCATATGATGTGGTTTCTTTATGTAAAGTTTTAAAATCAAAATCATGCAGTTTGTGATGTCTGCTCACAAAATATGAGACAGACTTGCACAGCTCCATAAGATGTGAGCCAAGTGTATTGAAAAAGGCCTTAAACCTGAATACACACAATAAGAGATACCAATACATGTGTTTTACCCTAAAATAAGATAAGCATTGCCCCTATCTGCTCCCATGTACATTGTTTTCAACATTATGCTTGCAGCGAACACTTCATCTTGTCAATTCTTATCTACATACACAAAGTTCTAAAGATAAATCTCTCTCCTCCTGTCCAGACATAGTACCCTTTACTATCATACAGCAGTACCATCTGGAAGCAGTAGTCGGTGTACGGTGTCAAATCATAGAACGTTACATTGTATGTCATGTTAGCAGCTGTCTGACCTAAGACATCACCTTTCTCTTCCCAACCAAATTGACTGTATGGACACTGAAACAAAAGTTGTATTACTATAATAACATGGAACTTTGTTGTAATCTTTATTCCATTAAATATTGTAAACCAACTTATTTTCCAAATATATTTATCAAATTTTGTAAGGAATGGAATTTTGTGAAAACAAATAGTTGCAAATTAATTAAATTCCATAGATATTCCCAGTAAATAATTTTTTTACTACCAATGATTCGCTAATATCAATTGTCGTGATATGGCCAAATAACTCCAAAATGCTAAATAAAGTAGCCTGGAAAATAAGATTGTTTACAAGTAAGATGATACATTTTGTTGTAGATACAGGCATTGTATTTACAAAACAACAGCTTTTGTTTCAAGAGCAGGTAGGAATCAATCAATATGCCTATTAGTGTTTAACTGCTGTTATTTTTTAGGTTATTTTAGGGCCATGCTATGTTAGATGTGTGACAGTAGAATTACAGTATTACTGGTAAAAGACAAACCTTTTTCATCTTGAATTTATGTAGATAAACACTATGATCTGATGGTGATGTCCAGATCACTGATAGATTGTGTTCCCCAGCAGACATCAGAATAACATCCTTTGGTTTCTCATAGGTCTTCACAGACATTGGTTCACTAGTGTTAAAGATCTTCTTCTCAGCATTAGATGTCAGCACCTTCAAAATGATAATTTAGATGTCAACACCCTCAATACTGTGGTTTCATTATTAGTTGTGGGGTATCAATTTTCTTGGTTTTGATATCCCACTAAGAGGATATTTATCATTGATCTGTATGCTACAGGCCAGAACAACAAATTTAAGAATCCACAAACTGAAGAATAATTGGACCAATTCTAGTAGTTCTAATTATCATTTATTGAAAAACAGAATTCCCACAGGTCTGAAAGTCACTTAAGACTTATAGTTTGTCATACTGAACCATCCTACTAAGTTTCAAATCATTCCCATGTAGGGTTTTTGAGGAAAGCTTGACGGAAATTTTCAAGTCTTTATATGGCCCCAACCTTGAACAGGAAGGAGAAATCCAACAGGTCTAAAAGTGGCATACGATGTACAGTTTGCCATACTGAACCATCCTACCAAGTTTCAAATCATTCCCATGTATGGTTACTGAGAAAAGCTTGACGGAATTTTGTACGGATGGACATGAGAAAAACATGTCACAGGGGCATAAAAATCATAAATTGAAATTAATAAGGAATGTGTCCATGGGACACAAATGCCCTGTGTTAGACCCAAAACAGGAAGAAGTTATGTGGCATGGTAAAAGTTGAGTAGACAACAAGTAAATCTGTGAGCTAATGCTCACTAGTGATATACCCCTGCTCCCCAAAATATGCCATGTATACAAGTTTAAATACTCAGTTAACAGGAAGTGGTTGACCTAGGAACATAAAATCGCTATACCCCATATAAGACTGTAGGATAAAGCTATTTATGCAAAATATCAGACCTCTATCTCTTGTAGTTGCTGTGAAAACTTTGATGAAATTTTGCTTTCATGTTCAAGTGCAAAAATCGAAGTATTGACCTAGGAACATAAAATCCCTACACACCATATGGGACTGTAGGATTAAGCTATATCCAAATATCATACCTCTATCTCTAGACGTACGGACAAGGGTAAAACAGTATAACCCCCTCTTCTTCGAAGCAGGGGTATAATAACCAACAGTTACAGCTGGGTTTTATACTGGTATATGAACCTGTTCTATACATTTAAGTCTGAAAAAACAGACCATATTTTGTGGCACACCTCTACAATTGATTATATAGGAAGAAGCCTCCTCATTTGTATCAAAATAAATGAACAAATACAGCATGTGAAAGTCTTTTGTGTGTTAATTAAAGTTAGGATATGTTCCTATTGATACCTCAATCTTATAAAGATGATTAGGTTCCAGGTGAGACAGGTAGACTTCACAATCCTTGTCTGTGACATTGACCTGCAGCTGTTTCTGTGAGTATCCTTCCCTTGTCTGTGTTGAGTACTGAATGACATATATAAGCTCATCTTCAGGACCGTTAGCTACAGCTGGAGGGAACCAAGTGACAACCACTTCCTCTGGTGACATCTTTGTTACAGAGTCTATCACTGCTTTGTAGGGTACTGTAAAAGGAAATGTTAACTACATTCAAATGTCAAAAGCAAAATATCTCTGTGCTCCTTCAAAACAGTATAATTTTTCACAGATTTCATTCATTTTCTTAATCTTGAAAAATGTTTTGAAACAAAACTCAATACTTTTCCACTAATCAAGACCTCATGATGTATGTGTAATGCTGTGCACTCGATTGTAAATTTGGAAACCATGGCATGTTATATTCAATCTTCAAATCACTGCTTCTTCATACATTTGTGCTACATATATAATTTTTTTTTTTCCATAATGCCATACCTCCAGTTTTTGTTCTATAGACCTCAGGCTGACTGATAGACTCGGCCAGATATTCTGTGTAGTAGTTACTGACAGCCCCATGGACAGTGTAGTCAGTGTATGGCTGGAGTCTTGATATGACTATAGTGTTGTTGTAGGAGGACTGTAAAAACAACAAAAATAACATATTAAGAAATGGAGCAATCCTACATGACAGCTAATACCCTTGCCTGGTACATTAAAATGTAGGTTAAGGTGACCTAATTCTAATACGGGTGCTAGTTACTATATTTGATGTTTCCACTGACCCAATATCCTACCTCTACCAGTTGCTGAGATATGGACCTTAACAAAAACTGATGCTTGAGTCATTCATGCAGAAAATGTAATGTGGCCTTATTCTGTATTCAATTTCCACAAGATTTGTTCTTATTTGTCGTAGCTTAAACTAAGTGTTGATTGATCTGCATATATAATGGCTATAAAAGTTGTTTTCTATTCATTTTTTCACAATAAATAATAATAAAATTAAGCAAAAATATACAACTGTAGAAAAGCAGGCTACTTGTACTGGATATGCAAGAGTCAATAAAATACACTGTAAATCTTTAAGATTTATCTTACTTTTTAAAAAATACATATCATAGGAATACTCTGCTTTACAAGCTTTTTTTTTATTATTCTACCATTGTTTATTTAACAACTCTTATAGTATATATGCATTAGTTTTAAATTTTTGGTTTCTGTTTTATTTGTTAAATATAAATCAAGTTGTGTCTACTGCATATATAATAGAAATACAAATGACAACTAAGTTCCAGACAATAAATTTTGCTACGCCTGACGTGCGTTTCGTCTATTCAAGACTCATCAGAGGCGCTCTACCAAAAATATTGAAAATGCCAAAACACTGAATGAAAATGAAGAGCATAGAACAGTATAACCAAAAAATACCAAACTGGGGAACCAAATTATTACTAAGATATTCAACCTAGCTATGTCTGGGGTAGGAAGAACCTTAGGGTTTAGACAATAAGATTTGTTTGCTTTACATATATTTTACAATATGATAAAATACAAGTAAAAATATACAGCTGTAGAAAACTAGATATGCTAAATTCATTTTTTTTAAATCAAAGTAATCTGTCTTAAAAAAAAAATCATAAAATTTGCATATCGTAGGAATACTCTGCTTTACAACCTTTTTTTTTATTCTACAGTTGTATATTTATTTGCCTTTTCCACCCCATCCCCCACAAGTCAAGTTTATGGGAAGAAAAAAAAACAGTTTGAAATCAAAATTTACTACAAAATAGCAGACTACACCTATAATATATGCAACTTGTTTTTTAACAACCTTATTCTGGTTAAACGTTTGAATTAACTTGTCATTTTAAACCAATCTCTAATTAATATAAAATAATCTTCATGTTCATAGAATTGAATAAATATCAACATATATGACTCAAACTTTTGATTATACCTCAAACTGACATCCACTTCCTGCTGTGCCACATGGCTCAGTACCTTGTCTATAGTATACAGTAAACTTTGTATCTGGACGTGAAATACCATCACAAGCAGACGGCCACTGAACTGGTTCCAGCTGTAGTGTCATTGTCTGGTTGGTTAGCTCCTTTATTATAACCGGTCCTTTGTAGGGGTTTGGATACAAACATTCACTTGCTTAAATATAAAAAATATATTATTTTTATCTTTTTTATTATTCTTATTATCTTTTTATTATTCTTAGTATCTTTTTACAAGTTTTATTAGATTTTTAGGTCAAATATTTCTAAATACATATTAAAGTGCTAGATCAATTTCTGTTTAAAAATAAAAAGTGTCAACAAAACATGTTCTTTCAATACAATTGGAAATAAAGAAGGAAGGCATCAAATGGATATGGATTCCCTCTGCTAGGCCAAAAGAAGCAGAGGTACCAATGGGGTATCCGAATATCAAAAGTCCGAAAGGGCAGAGACAAAACCAGTAAACACCAACAAGAACGGGACAAAAACAGACAACATGTAAAACATGGAAACACAAAATAACTAAAACTGGAAGTAGAAGTCCAATAGGTCTGAAAGTTGCTTAGGATGTACAGTTTGTCACAATGAACCATCCTACCAAGTACCAATTTATTCTCTTGTACGGTTTTTGAGAAAAGCTTGACAAAATTTTTCATTTCAGTCCCAAACAAGAAGTAGAAGTCTGACAGGTCTGAAAGTCATTCTGGACATACAATTTGTCATACTGCATGGTCCTGCAAAATTTCAAATAAATCTCATATACAATTTCTGAGAAAAGGTTGACGAAAAGTCATATGGACAGACGGACATGAGTAAACTTACTGCCCCAAACACAATGTCACTGGGTATAAAAAAAAATTTCACATTTATATCTTTAATAACAAAACTATATACTACATTGCTAAATCAAAAGCTAGAAGAGGTAATGCCCCCACTGAACAGTATACAACATTAACAGTAAAAGACATTCATTGTAACCATAAAACTACAAGATGCTGTTTTATGCATATGTAAGACACAGACACAGGCACACAGCCATGTTTGGAAAAATCAACTCATAATCTGCAAGAGAAATTGGTGAAAAAGCCTGGAAAACTGACATTTTTAAGTCCAAGGGCCAATATTTAAGTGAAAATCAACAGACTCTAAAAAACCCAAACTCAATCTGTAACTCAAAATGAAGACTCACATACCAGAAATGAGCTTGACAGCTGCATGCATGTGGAAAAAAGTCTAGTATGTTATCTTCATAAAATTTTCTAAGTCAAAGAGCCATAATTTCAATGAAAACCAGCAGACTTGAACAAATTCAACGTCAATCTTTACTCATCATCATAGGTTCACAACCCAACAAGTGTGGCCACTAAAAGTATGTCTCGCCTGCCCGCACCATCGCTAAAATCAACTACCTAAGCTTTCATTTCTTGATATAAACATAAAAAAGTGTCAGTATACCTAATAACAGATGCCTAGTTATTATACTATTCAAGCAATCCATTGTCCACACAAGTATTACAAAAAGTTTTCTGTCTGAAAAAAGACCTAAGTTCACAGAGTCACTGGAGCGTAAAAATGGGGTCATGGTCACATGGCATGGTGACAGTTGCGTTGTCCATAACCGCAACTGTCTGTTTACCCAATATCAGATGCCTAGCTATTATAACTTTCCAGCAATTCATTGTCCATAAAAGACTTACAAAAAAGTTTTTCGGCCTGAAAAAGACCTAAGTTCACAGTCACTGGAGCGTGAAAATGGGGTCAGGGTCACACGGCATGGTGACAGTTGCATAGACCATAACCTGAACTGTCTGTATACTAAATATCAGATGCCTAGCTATTATACTTTTCAAGCAATTCATCGTCCACAAAAGTCTTACAAAAAAGTTTACAGCCTGAAAAAAGACCTAAGTTCACAGAGTCACTGGAGCGTGAAAATGAGGTCAGGGTCACATGGCATGGTGACAGTTGCGTAGACCATAACATGAACTGTCTGTA
Organism: Arcuatula senhousia; assembly: GCA_963971305.1. Classification (NCBI taxonomy): domain Eukaryota; kingdom Metazoa; phylum Mollusca; class Bivalvia; order Mytilida; family Mytilidae; genus Arcuatula; species Arcuatula senhousia. Next base: position 13,001 of record CAXARO010001288.1, read on the forward strand.
TACTAAATATCAGATGCCTAGCTATTATACTTTTCAAGCAATTCATCGTCCACAAAAGTCTTACAAAAAAGTTTACGGCCTGAAAAAAGATCTAAGTTCACAGAGTCACTGGAGCGTGAAAATGGGGTCAGGGTCACACGGCATGGTGACAGTTGCATAGACCATAACCTGAACTGTCTGTATACCAAATATCAGATGCCTAGCTATTATACTTTTCAAGCAATTCATCGTCCACAAAAGTCTTACAAAAAAGTTTACGGCCTGAAAAAAGATCTAAGTTCACAGAGTCACTGGAGCGTGAAAATGGGGTCAGGGTCACATGGCATGGTGACAGTTGCGTAGACCATAACCTGAACTGTCTGTATACCAAATATCAGATGCCTAGCTATTATACTTTTCAAGCAATTCATCGTCCACAAAAGTCTTACAAAAAAGTTTACGCCGCCGCCGTCGCCGCCGCCGCCGTCGCCGCCGGAAAGTAATACCTATGTCTCGCCTTCCGCGACTATTCGTCGCAGGCGAGACAAAAATGATTTCACTATCTGCCAGCTTGAAGACAAAAAGTCCTGAAAACTGTTATTTTCATTAAAATCATAATTTTGGTGAAAATAAAATACTAATACAATCTGAAACGCATCATGATTGACTCACATACCAAAATTCAGGTCAATGTCCGCAAACATGCACAAAAAAAGTCTGGAAAACTGTTATCATTCTTATAAAAAAATTCAATTCTATCGGCCATAATAATGTTGGTGAAAATTTTAAGTCTGGAAAACTGTTATTTTTCATAATTTTTATAAAAAAAAGTCAATTCTATCGGCCATAATAATTTTGGTGAAAATTGAAAGTCTGGAAAACTGTTATTTTTCATATTTTTTTAAAGTCCAAGGGCGAATATAATTTTGGTGAAAATTAACAGACCAGAAACAAACACAAACTCCATCTGTATCTCGATCATCATGACAGACTCTTATACCAAAAACCAGCAAAATATTTATAAGCATGTGGAAAAAAAGAACTGTTATTTTCATTAAAAACAATGTTTAGTCCAAAAATATGAATTTAATGGGTGACTCATCATAATACACTTGCATTCCAAAAATCTAATCAATATCTGTGAGCTTGCTAAAAAGTCTTGAAAGTGGAATGGACAGACAGATCTAGACTGATGGACAGACAAGGTTTAAACAATATAACCCCTAACTTATCATTGCAGGACATGCATTGAAATTACAAGGTAGAGGTTGTAAATGGGCTCCATAAGCCACCATATCATTGACATCTGATAAAGCCTTTGTAGTAATGGCCCCTGTCTGTTTGTCTAAGATATACAGTTGATTCTCTGTATGGCTGTACCAGTAGATATTTGTATGGTCTACAGCTAAATGATCTGGTGGCAACCCTGCAAATAATACATAAAAGTGTTTTACATTATTTCTGTTTCTATATTATACATTTTAGTTACCATACAAATACCAAAACGGGATTAATAAAGGGTAATTTAGTTATGCATATTTCAAGGATCAACCTCTTATCAGCAGCATTTTTAAAATCAGAACATTGGAAAGTCAAATTCTGACACAGACTTTCAAAGAAATAACACTCACACGTCTAACCCTTAATCATCTTATGATTTGGCATGAACAATTGTTACTGGGTGGGTGCATGGATCCAATGGATTGGCATACACAATTGTATCTGGTGAGTAGATCCAATGGATTGGCATGAACAATTGTTTCTGGTGAGTAGATCCAATTGATTGGCATGAACAATTGTTTCTGGTGAGTAGATCCAATTGATTGGCATGAACAATTGTTTCTGGTGAGTAGATCCAATGGATTGGCATACACAATTGTTTCTGGTGAGTAGTTCCAATGGATTGGCATGAACAATTGTTTCTGGTGGTTATATCCAATGGATAAATCTGTATTATTCTGTATCATTTGTGATTGCATGCAAAAGGTTTTGTTTACCAAAAATTTTATGTGGGAATTCATTTGTTTATGAAATGGTCAATAGAAAATGGGTCAAAGACAGAAATAGCCGGATTTCGTTTAACAGGAAGTATGATGAGCAGCTGACCTGAAATTGAATCCCACGTTATGGGAGCCCATGCTGATGCTGCATACCAAATATCAAGAGGCTGTGATAAGTAGTTGCTGAGTAAACTGTTACGAAAATTTTCTATTATTGAACATTAGTCTAAAAAATTAACTAAGTCGGTAAACAGGAAGTAGGTGAGCGATAGACCTGAAATCCAATCCCACATTATGGGAGCCCATGCTGATGCTGCATACCAAATATCAAGAGGCTGTGATTAGTAGTTGCTGAGAAAACTGTTATAATTTTTTTTTCCCGCCACCCGCCCGACATTCACCATTTTATAACATGGATTTTCACTAGTGAAATCCGGCCAAAAATGATGAGATTGAGAATAAATGTACATCACTAAATCACTCATACACCACAGCAATTTTAATATCATTGATGAAAAAAAAGTCAACCTTCCTCTTCAATGTGATCAATGGTTTCTGCGTGTTGTATTGCAATTGGTCCAAAAAATGAATTTGTTTTATTATTACAAAGGTGACACATAATTTTCTGCTTTATATCTAACTATTCATGTAAGAAGCGGTGGTAACACCATTTTTTACCTTGATTATTTTTATCTTTCTTTTCTACAATCTGTCTACACTGACAACCTTCCATATCAGTTGCAATGATAGATTCTGACATTGTGTCATAAATCAGAACTTCTGTGCGTAAATCTTGTGAGTGATCAAGGGCTAATTTACTTCCTGGTATAATATTACAGTTACATGATGGTGCTGATCTCTTTTTCTTATTCTTTCCTTGATCAGAGAGGGTGGAGATGGTTAAATCTGGTCCCATCTTAAACAGTTTAAAGGGCATTGTTCTGTTTTCTTGTTCAGTCCACATAACTGTACTGCAAAATAAATTCTAACATGATATACCAGGATGAGGAGAATTATAAGTATCTGCTTTAACTACAAGAAATAACCAGCAATATATGTACATTCTAAAGAAAACAGTGAGCTTTCATCAACATAAAGTCTATCAGAATTATTGTATGATATACTTAGTTTTTATCACAGTCATTTAGAACTATTGTCAGTATACCTTGTGAGAGGATCAGACACCACACTGTTGATAAGCCCCTCTCTGGTGACCAGGATCCTATTAATATTCTGATCTAATAGATAGGCCACAATAGAACTTTTGGCCTGTTGTAGATGGGTCTCTGCTAGATAAAGGGTCCGACTGATCCAGTCCACAGCAATGTCTGTCACAGGAACATTCAGTTGAAGTAGCTAAAAATAATATTATTGAAGTAGCATTCAAAGCCTTTTGTTCTCTCCAGGTCATAAGGGCAACCGAGTATGACTTATTAAATAGCCTGTTCATGATAAAACCATGCAAAATCTAAATTTTGTCCATAGCCAGTAGCAAGGTTTTTAATTATGTAAAAGATATAGTGCAACTGAAAGAACCTCCTATTATATATAAAGAATTATTCAGGCAATTTTTTTCTTCAAAAAATCCAAGATCGCCTCTATACAGGTCTCAATAGCTATAAATAGCTTTCATCATGTTCATCTGAATTATCTGTGATTTCAATCATTTGAAAAGTGGACATTTTCATAGTGTTTTTTTTTTTCAGTTTACATTATGGAATGAAAATTGTAGCAATATTTTTCGAAATAGTGATGTTTTGTATTTCAAATACAGTGCAATTTTTTATATTAAAAATTTTGTTCCTCTGAAACCCTAAGCAAGGACTTTGGCAAAGTTCTAAACTACTCAAAATGCAAAATTTTGTCATTTCTAAGGGTACCGATTGTGCAAGATAACACTTTTTATTCCTTTTCTATTAGAAATTCCAAAACAATCTTGTAAAGATATAAAGACAAAGACAAACATATTAAAAAGCCAATAGTGGATTTTACCTTTTGACTGAGCCACAGCCCCAGGAAAATGACATGTTTTAATACCGTAATTGAACATAAAACATCCTTTTTGGGGAATGAGTTTAAAAATTTGTATGTGTTTGCTATAAACAAAATTACATTTAGTACAACAGATGATCACAATAAAAGTAACATTTAATGGTCAGGAAAGACATATACTTGGGAGACTATTAATTATGAATGAATGATTGGGCTATTAAAATGGAATGTATTTCCAAAAGACTGCTATATTGTCTCTACAAAAACATATTGGCAACTTTGCTTTCAGTTATTCCTTACATGTTAAGTTTCAAAATAAAGATTTGGCCATTTAAGCACATAGCGTGAAGGCAAAATAGGGCATCTTTGTGAAAAAAAAACAACATTTGCAGAACAGCAGACTTTATAGGTCGAATGGTTATAACTTGTTCTAACTAAAAAAGAATATTATAGAAATCAAATAAAAGATGACTTTCTACTTGGTGCTGCAATAGTTTCAGGAAATTCTAAGTTCAACAGGACATCATAATTCCAACAAAATTTTGCATATAAAAAAATTCTGTTATTATGTACAATTACATATTGTGTACTTCTTGCATACTAAGTTTTGTTCATATCTGATTAGTAGTTTGAGAAGACTTTTGTCCACAAGATGAAAATTCTAGATTTTTCTGTAAATGTCTTTAGTTCAAAGTCCCAAAACTCGAACAAACTAGAAAAACTGCAAGCACCAGCTCACAAATAAATACCCACGCCCCCAAATATCAACGAGAAGAAATTTAAATGTTTTGCTATGGGAAACCCTAATGGGCATTTTGACCAACTTTTACAATAGGAGGTGCATATCTATATTACGTCATAAAGATTGTGTGAAAGTTTCATGAAAATCCATTAAGGGTTTTAGGAGGAGTTGCAGATAAGTTATGTGTACCCCCTTGTTGTCTAATGGCTAAGACCATGTTTTCCTATGGGAAACCCCAAGAATCATTTAGACAAACTTTTAAAATAAAAGATGCACATCTACATTATGTCCCAAAGATCATGTGAAAGTTTCATGAAAATCCATTACGGGATTTAGGAGTAGCAGATAAGAGATGGGTACCCCCTAGTCGCCCAAAAGCTATGTTCATGTTTTGCTATGGGAAACCCCAAAAATCATTCTGACCAACTTTTAAAATAGGAAGTGCAGGTCTACATTATGTTACATAGATTGTGTGTAAGTTTCATGAAAATCCATCAAGTGGTTTAGGAGGAATAGAGGATAAGAGATGGGTAACCATCCAGGGGTTAAGGAGGAGCTTCAAATAAGAGATAGGAACCTTGAGGTGTAACGGAAGGACACAAGGACAGACAAACACCCCTATCACTATATACCCCCCCACTTTTCAAAGAGAGGGGTATAAATATTGCACATAAAAAATTCCTGGTAAAATGCACACATACATATAGTCTGCTTATTGCCTACAAAGTTTCATTTAAACTCAGTTCAGTAGTTTCAGAGTTGTGTTCAAAAGCTTTGATCAGTGACTGATGAACCAGTGAAAAACATTATACCCTCTGCAACTTCATTGTGTGGGGTATGATTACATGTACAGACTTTTATTTTTATTTTTTTTTTTTATCTTATTTTTTCATTAGTTAAGCTGATTATTGGACTGCTTATTTTATAACTTACTTGTTTTTCATCATTCTTACAGCTTTCTCGTAAAACATTGCTTCTATCAACCCAGAACATCCTGTTGTCCTGAGCGAGGTATGTAACCGTGATCGGTGGGGGTATGTGTTCTAGCAGGACAGATCTGTTCCCAACACTGTCAATCTCCTCAATCAATAACTGGTGGGAGGATACAACCAGGAGCTTAGGGACCGGATTTACAACTGAAATAAACCAGGTAAATTGCATCTATTTTCCAGCCGCAGATGAAATCACTAAGGGATGAACAGACAGATTAAGGCCTTGTTACTATATGTTACAGGGTCAAAAGTTAAAAGAACAAGTTAACTTATGACGGAAAAATTGTTTTCTTTCATTTCAATTTAAGTAATTTAGTTTATTTTGTTTCTTATTTTTCAAATAAAAAAAATAATATAGGGTCATTTACATTCCACCAACAGACCTTTGCAGGAATTCACAATTGAAAAATCAAATTTAAAAATGATGTAAATTAAGCACTTTTACAACCTTGTGAATAATGGTATACTTTTAATACATGTACATCTACTAAACTAACCATCAGCCTCTGCAGACACTACAACTGATTCCTTGCCACATCCCACACTTGTACAGGCTGCCACCTAAAATATATTATATTACTAAGCCACACCTTTATTAATTACTAGCAACCAAATCTTTGGGACCTTTACAAAAGATATTGGTGCTCAACATTCTCTTTAAAAAGGAAAGTAAGATATCTAATCAACCTGCTAAATCTTTCTGTGTAAACTAAATGTCCCCCCAAAGTTAGCTTACATCTTTCTTAAAAAGCTCTTCGCTGTAACTATTGAAACTTTATATTTTAGAACTACTGAAATGCGATTTGGTTGATTCATACACTATAATATACCTGAAAGTAATAAGTCATTCCTGGTTTGAGACAGGGCAGATTGAAATGACGAGCCTTACTGGCCAGGGTTGTGATATTCATGTTGTTCTCATCTCCATTCCTCCAGGAATACACTACAAACTCTAGAATGATCCCATTAGGTTTCTCTGGCATGGTCCATCTGAAATCTGCTGCTAGGGAATTCTCTGATGTCAGGGATTCTTTATGTTGAGAGATGTAAACTCTAGGTGTCATGGGAGGACTTGGAACTAGGAATACAAGTTTAATAGCACTTCTAATATTTATGACTTTACATGTAAACTAGCGCTCCTAATATTTATGACTTTACAAGTAAACTAGCACTTCTAATATGTATGACTTTACAAGTAAACTAGCACTTCTAATATGTATGACTTTACAAGTAAACTAGCACTCCTAATATTTATGACTTTACAAGTAAACTAGCACTCTAAATATTTATGACTTTACAAGTAAACTAGCTCTCCTAATATTTATGACTTTACAAGTAAACTAGCACTCCTAATATTTATGACTTTACAAGTAAACTAGCACTCCTAATATTTATGACTTTACAAGTAAACTAGCACTCCTAATATTTATGACTTTACAAGTAAACTAGCTCCCCTAATATTTATGACTTTACAAGTAAACTAGCACTCCTAATATTTATGACTTTACAAGTAAACTAGCTCCCCTAATATTTATGACTTTACAAGTAAACTAGCACTCCTAATATTTATGACTTTACAAGTAAACTAGCACTCCTAATATTTATGACTTTACAAGTAAACTAGCACTCTAAATATTTATGACTTTACAAGTAGACTAGCACTCCTAATATTTATGACTTTACAAGTAAACTAGCACTCTAAATATTTATGACTTTACAAGTAAACTAGCTCCCCTAATATTTACCGTATGACATTTCAAGTAATCTAGCGCTTCTAATATTATCACTTTAAATACAGTCGAAACTCGATGTGTCGAACTCAGATTATTCGAATACTCGGTTTACTCGAACTATTTTGAAAGTCCCGGCAAAACTCCCCTTCACCCAATGCATTTTTACCTTTGATTACTCGAACTCTGATGGTTCGAAATCTCGGATAAGTCGAGGTATTTTGACAGTCCCCACGCTTTGAAAATAATAGTAATTAACCCTGATTAGTTGAAATCGACAATTCAAATTCTTTGATGTCATTTTAATTGATTTGTGACCGCTGTATGGCTTTAAAAGGTGTTAATCATGAGTTGTTTATTTAATGATTGGACATGCATGTATTTATGTGTACCTGTTTGATTTGATCACCCAAGTGTTTTAACGTCATGGTAAATTGTGTGTTTAATCTGAGGAGACGAACTTATCCAGTAAAGCCGTTTTTTCAATGATTTTAGTTTCAATACATAAATTACGATGATTAATAGATATTTATTAAGATAAAAGAATTCGGCGTCAGCTCAAGAAGAAACCAAACTCAAAATAGACCACCGTGACAAGTGACTAATAACATGTGTGTGAATTCGTTTCGTAACTGATTTTGTATATCAATGTTTGAAGGATTGATTACATAGAGGCTTTTGCATCAGATGATGTTGATTCAAGATTGGAATATTTGTTTAAAACATTTTTTATTTAATAAATTATTTCACAAAAAGGAAACTATTTACACAATGACACGTCTTGAAACACCCAAACACAACAAAATAAGAGATACATCTAGACATGGGAGATCGTACATAAAAAAAATGACGGATGATTCCACTTCCAGTTTATTTGTAACTCGGATGAGTCGAACCTCTCATAACTCGAATAATTTTCAATGGTCCCCTCTACTTCGAGACAACGAGGTTCGACTGTACTTCTGAACAAACATATTCATTAATAAGATTTTAAAGAAATTTTTTCACAAACTTTTTGAAAGGGGTTAAATTTTACTGATATGAATGAAAGACATTATTCAAGTTCCAACATTTTTTTGCATGTTTAGAAATAAAGAGTGTTTTTATTTTTAAACCAACAATCCTATCTTGTTTTTTATTATCAGTTACAACAAAAGATAAGAACTCACTAGACATTGGAGAATGGATAGTTGCTATAGTAACAGGTCCATATCCCCAGTATGTATAAGCCCTCAGAGTAACAGTCAGTACTGTGTAAGCTGTTATGTTCCTCATTTCTATGTGGTTCCTTGTGGTTTGCTGCAAGATACAAATTCATTATAAACATTAAGGTACCTGTGAATGTCAACTTAAAATCCCCCCAAAATAACAGGCAGTTGTGATTCAATGACTTAAGGCCAAAATTAAAATATTGTTTGTTTTCCCTTTTACAACCTACCCAGAAAAATCAGCCCTACTGTAAATACTGTTTGGACTTATGGAATTCAAAAATATTTTTTATCTTATTAATGGGACATGACTAAGTTCAGTCATTCAATAAGGTTTTGACTAAATTTCTAATTATATTCATTACTCAAATACCCCTTCGTATTTGCAAAAAATATGATTCTAAATGCTGCTTGGTTACTCAATAGCTGTGTAGCTATATATAAAAAGTTATGGAAGGGAAAAAATAATTTTACCTACCTACCTAAGTCATACCCACCACCTGAGAAGTAGGGTCGTAAAAGGAGAAACAAACAATTTATTAATGTTGGCCTAAAAGTTCCTCTTGAAACATTTTCTATGATTATGGAAATCCATTTCAAGTCAGAGTATATGAAAGTAAAAAATAATTTTTATATAACTAACAAAGATAGTTTACCATAGCAAAGCTCTTCGTTTGGTTCCTATGAATTTGTATGGACACTTCATAGAATATGTTTCCATGGTTGACTCTGGCCTTCTCCCATGTAAGGTTAAAGGTCGTCCAATGACCTTCACATCTGATGCTGGCAGCTGACACTTTAGAAGGAATAATCTGCAATTTGGATGGATCTATGCCTTCTGAAAAAGTTTATGCAGTCAGTTCAGATTTTTTAGATAATCTAGCCTAAAAAGTCTTGAGTGACTTGAAAGCCTTCTAGCTCAAAAGAAAAGAATGTTTAAAGAAGTAGGTATTCTAGATTTATTTAGACTTGATTAATCTTAAAAAATATATAGCATTATCTATATACTAAAACATCACGGACACTAGGATGCAAAATACAAACTAAAAGACTATCTTGATCCTTTTTGGTGCAGAGCTTTATAGCTTGTCTTATGTTAGAGTTTTGCTGGTTTGGTGTGGTTACTCACAATAGACAGTAAATCGGTCAGGCAATATTCCTACAAGAGGATCTATAATCTAACATTGATATTGTGTATATTGATTGTTGAAACTTAAGTTGGTCAAAAAAGAAATTTATAAAGATAGAATTGTAAATTCAGTTGATGTTGTTGTCCTATTTCTTTATTTCTTTTATCTGTTGATACTGAGGCAAATACACCTTTGCCACATATTCAAGTGGGCGAAGCCAAATTTCAGATTTCTTAACAAATGTTCAAGTGCGTGGAGCCAAATTAATATCCATGAGCAACTCATTAAAGAAAGGTCTAGTGTAAGGCTGAAAGGTGTAGAACAGCTAAGGTAATACATTTGGCCATAAATCATAGGTAGCGTAGACCTGTAGTAGGCTTAATATTTTTTCTAAGATAAACAAACAAAATTAATGTGATCACTTTGAAGTGTTATTCTTCCATTTTGTAAAGAACAGCTTGTTCTTTGCATAGTTTCTAGTCCTTATAGTTAGCTCTGTCCTTTAATACTTTAGCACTTTGATTACCTGGAAATGGATGTAGAGAAGGGTGAGCCACTGTGAAAACTGAGACAGGATCTGTGGTGATTTCTGATGTGTAGTTGAAGTCTAAATCACCAACAACAATGGATCCTTTCTCATTCTGCCAAAACAGACGATGGGAAAAATACTGCATCACAGAAAATCTAAAAGTACCAACAAAAAAAACAGATAAAAGAAAAAGGAGTTGAATTTTTTCAACTACTTCAAAAATTTATGCTTTTAAGTACCATTCCATATAAGAATCATGCAAATAAGATAAAAAGTGATATAGCTTGGAAGTCAGAATAACTTCATATCGAAGAAATGGGGTGATTTTGGATTAAAAAAAAGTAATGTAAAAGGAAAATAAGTTATGTTTTCGAATATTTATTTTTTGGGGCCTTGAAGTTGAACAGCAGCCAACATTTCTCCTATATAAATCATTATAAAAAGGTCACCTTTGTCTCTAAATATCTTCCAGGGTATTGTTTATTTTGAAATTCTATAAAATCCATGAAAAAACTGATTTTCTTCCCTGTAAAATGTACATTTTTTTTACTTGTAGCCTTTTCTTGTTGATTTGTATTTCATCAAACTTGTGTGAAGAATAAACTACTGGTCAAAGGGAGATAACTCTTGCATGCATATTTTAAATCAGTTATTATGGCTTTAATGACTTTGGAAAAAGACCTAAGGATATTTTTTTAATATATATTTCTTAAAGATCTCGATTTACAGACAAAACATCTTTTTTTGTGATATTTTATGATAATTAAAAAATAAAATCATTAACTGCGAACGTACTTTGTTTACATTTCATCACTTCCTGTTTAGTACAAAACAATTGTATTCTTGCCTGAACTAAGAGTTTTTTGCACAATTTTACAATCAGACATTGACATGTAGTTATGTAACTCCAAAGATTCCGTTCTCAGGAGGGTTTTGTTCGTAAATGTAGCAATTTTTTAGCATTGGTGTACCCCAAAACTTTGACAAATGTAACTCATAAAATGCAAAAACAAGTCTCAGCAGACGTCACAAATGAACTTCATTGTAGTTTCTCGGTTTATTGCCCAGAAATAATATGCAAACCGTCACATGATCGTATTCCGCATGTTGGATTGATTCCAGTATGCCAAGCCAGTAGAAATGTGAAGGACCATTTGAAAAGTTTAAAGCTAAGTGTTGGTTGTGGTATTGGTGAAAGAGGCTTCAATTTAGCAAAACTAGACCATGACATTTATTCAGAGGCAGACCTCATTTGCAGACGAGCTGGTATTTTTGTCACCAATTCACTGTTAACTGTGTGCCCAGTCCACCGTGCAAAGCTTGGCTTAGAATTTCGACAAAGAGTAAGCTGTTGTTTTCCAGCACACAGTGGAAAAGGAAAGTCCTTCAGGGGAATAGCATCCTACCATAGCAAATTTATTTTGGAGAAATACGGAACATTAGTTCCAGTGGGTAGTGGTATGTTAATTAACATCAATATTATTCAGGGCTGTCAAGTTCTTGAGATGAAAATAATCCAAATGTGTGAGATCTAGTAAGGGGACCACCATTAGATTTTCAGGGGCCAGGATAAAGATGGAAATAAATAATCTGGCCTCTGTTTTCGGGAAAATAATCTGTCCCAAGATCGTTGCTCAGTTAAGTATGTTGTTGGTAGAAAATCGATATTCTTGACGCATAGTGGCAAAAAATAAATATTCTGGCCTGAAAAATTTTGAAAATAAATAATCTGTCTCAACTGAAACTGCCAGGCCCCCTCAAAATCTAATGGCTGTCCCTTTAAACATGCAAATAAAACAAGATAAAGAAAAAAAGGTGTTTGATTTGGTCCAAAATTGTGTGAGTCTCACCCCAAATGAATAAGACTTCACAGGCCTGATAGATAATTATTTGAGTTTTGGACAAAAATTTTAGAACAATATCATGATTCATGTTATGTACATGTATATATCAGGGGGTAAGCTAAAGCATATGACTTTCAATGGTTTACCTGAAAGTTTTTGCAAATAAATAAAATATTGTAAAAACTCCAACCAAAAAAAAAAATATGTCCTTAGATTCAGCATGGTAAACTGAAGTTTCATAATGATTCGTAGGGTATATATTTTCGTGAGTTGCATGCACATCCAAATTTAACTTTTGCCAAGCAGGGTGCATTGGCCAAAGAGAGGCCATGTCAGTGACACCTTTATTTTTCTTTTAAATGTTTAACTCAATATTTCAATAATTGAGCACCTTGTTTTAAATAAACGGTCGTTACATAATGCCAATTCAATTGAAAATGTTTGAATGTAATAATATTTGTCTTTAACAATGAGTTCACTTACACATTTATGTTGCAATACAATGTATGTTTTTTGGTAGGTATTTGCTATGGATGTTATAGAGTTTTAACCAACATATGTAAAGATATTTTACCAGACAATGAGCATTCTCCACCAACTGAAGGTACAGATAAGTATGAAAATAATGATAAGATTTATATTGCACTTTATTATATATGGGGGTAGTCAAGCATGAAAACTAAATTGATTTGAAAATAAAAATTTATTTAAAAAAGATAAATACTCAATCATGTGCAAAGGGATGTTTATGATCAGCACGAAACTTGGGGCTGAAGTGCAGCCCTGACATTGAAAGATGTGGGGTTGACAGGCTATAATGTGAAAAACCTGACTGGAAATCATAGTGGTGCAGCATGTTTGGAAAAATGCCAGGTTCCTCACACTCTAAAGAGTCCTGCTGTATTGTATCACCCCCTTCATGTTCATCTCCCATATATAGCTGAAAATGTAAAGCACCATCAAACACACCAACAAAAACGGAGCACCAACACAATAACATGAGAAATATAAATCATGAAAACACAGAATATAAATAAAACATAGACAGGGTTTTTAGAAAATAACCCTTTACCAGCCTCTTAGATAAATACAATACCTTAAAGAATTTAAAAACAACATGTAAGCAAAAAAGGAATAAAATTAAATAGTACTTTCAAATGGAGTGAACACTAGAAAAAAAACATTTTGAACTATAAATATAGTAATCAGTAGATGATAGTATGAAAAGTTTTAATAATGTTAAACATTACAAGTAATATCAAAATGGTTCAGTGTGTCAAACTGTACATGTATGTCCTCAGCTGTCATACTTCCAATATCTGTTTGGACCTGATTTACTGTTTGTATCTCTGTTGAAAAGTTTCTCATGAATGGAATCATTCATTAGTTCTACTAAAATGCTTCCATGAAGACCATAGTAATGTTCATCTTTTCTTCATTTTTGTTTGATATGATGCCTTTTGTATTTTCAGATATTAGCAATATTGACACCAAAGATGATACTGGACAGATCACAAATAAAAGGGTATGTGTACTATTTTTTATGATTTATTTGCAAAAGCACAATGGGGTAAGTTTTGTAAATATTATTTATAAACTTGAAAATGTATATATGAGACACTTATGTCTCTAACATTTTTAAATAATTATGTCTCTTCCCAAATTGTTGTGGAGAAAAAAAAAAAATGTTTCTATCATGTCCAGCTGTCTGTCTGTCATAAAGTTTTCCAGGGCAACTTCTCTGACATGTCTGAGGTACTGGATCAAATTTAATGAAACTTGGTATAAATGAGATGTGGAATAGAGTATGACACAACCTTCAATACCAAACAACAATTTGAAAAAATTCACAAAGGAAGACAACCAGCATTCTCCAATGTGACCAAAAGTTGCTGCTCCTTGTCTTTCACTGGCTGACAACTAAAAAATACAATACTTGCATATAGGAATGACCATTGCAATCTTCAATTTTTCCGGTATGTATTCCTTGTTTTGTCTTGCTTATAAAGGACATTTGAGATTGATTCTCCAATTAATTTTGTTATTACCTTTATTTGCTTCAATTATCTCTCCATTTAAAGAAGCAAAAAGGTATAATAAGAGCAAAGACAAAACCAGCAAACACAAAGAATATCAGCACAAACACACAGAAAACATGAAGAAAACATGTACTGAACAGCGGCTGACAATGCAAACTCAAGTCATAACAAGAGTGGACTAAGGTGTTCTGGCAGAGCAATGACAAGTGCAATACTTTCAAAACGCATTACAATTGTCTTCTTAATTTTGCTTTAAGACATTCTTACATTTTCCATAATTTCTTAATTGAATATCTTTACAGTTATCTTGTTTAAGACCTGCTGTTTGCACTGACCATCCTGTAGATGCTGATCATTCAAATGAAGAGGATATGGTAAGTTATAAAGATTGCGACTTCCATCCTCCATCAACTTACATTTATTTATACATTGAATGCAATATTTTTTAGTTTTATTGGTGTGTAAAAGCGTGGACCTAAGCACATATTTAATGAAGCATGGTAGCGCTTCATGTTGAAAATGTGCGCAAAGGTCCACGCTTTTACACACCAATAAAACTCAAAAATATTGCATTCAATGTATATAATTACATTCCGATCAAAAATAGTAAATGTTTGCACAGAAAACTGCATGAAATGCACGGTTTATCTTTTTATACCCCACGCAAAGAAGTTGCGAAGGGAATAATGTTTTTGACTGGTCCGTCCGTCCGTCTGTGATCAAAGTTTGTAATCGCAACTCCTCTTAAACTACTGAACAGAATTTAACAAAACTTGGTATGCAAGAAGGACACCATATGTAGTTGTGCATGTTACCAGGAATTTTTGATCCGCAAATTTTTGTGGGAGTTATGGCCCTTTTGGACTTAGAAATTTGCATTAAATCATGATTACAGTTTGTAATCGCAACTCCTCTTAAACTACTGAACAGAATTTAAAGAAACTTGGTATGCAAGAAGGACACCATATGTAGTTGTGCATATTGCCAGGAATTTTTGATCCGCAAATTTTTGTGGGAGTTTTGGCCCTTTTGGACTTAGAAATTTGCATTAAATCATGATTTTAGTTTGTGAAGGCAACTCCTCTTAAACTACTGAACAGAATTTAACGAAACTTGGTATGCAAGAAGGACACCATATGTAGTTGTGCATATTACCAGGAATTTTTGATATGCAAATTTTTGTGGGAGTTATGGCCCTTTTGGACTTAGAAATTTGCATTAAATCATGATTACAGTTTGTAATTGCAACTCCTCTTAAACTACTGAACAGAATTTAACGAAACTTGGTATGCAAGAAGGACACCATATGTAGTTGTGCATATTACCAGGAATTTTTTATCCGCAAATTTTTGTTGGAGTTATGCCCCCTTTTGAACTTAGAAATTTGCAGAAAATCATGATTACAGTTTTTGATCGCAACTCCTCTTAAACTACTGGACAGAATTTAATGAAACTTGGTATGCAAGAAGGACACCATATGTAGTTGTGCATATTACCAGGAATTTTTGATCCGCAAATTTTTGTGGGAGTTATGGCCCTTTGGACTTAGAAATTTGCAGAAAATCCTGATTTTAGTTTGTGAAGGCAACTCCTCTTACACTGCTGAACAGAATTTAATGAAACTTTGTATGTAAGAAGTACACCATATGAAGTTGTGCATATTACCAGGAATTTTTTATCCACAATTTTTTTTGGGAGTTATTACCCTTGGGACTTAAAAATTAGCTGAAAATCTTTATTACAGTTTGTGATTGCAACTCCTCTGAAACTACTGAAAAGAATTTAACAAAACATAGTTTGCAAGAAACATAACATATGTTACTACTGTGTATGTTATAACATATTTTTGATTCGCAAAAAGTTTACGAGCTCCAGGTTAATTTATATAGTCAAATAGCAGAACGCGTGGGGTATGTGAGCGTGCTCACTAAGGTTCTTTCATTTAAAATTACTCAGCGCAAGTCGTTGTTAAGGTGGCACATGCTAGTGAATTTTATCGAGAAATAAAACTGCATTATTACCCAATCGAAATTGTCGTTATAAATAAGAATGTAATTATTAAATAATTTAGCAATAAGCAAGACACAATACAACCCTCTTGTTTATTTTTAAAAATGTAAAATGACCTTAAAACAAAGCATTGTTTGCTCAATATCATGTCTACATGTAAATGTTGTTTCTTTCTGGCATATATTCCAGTTTTTCATTTTAATATTGAAATTAAAAGATGTCTGGAGGATAACCTTTTAAAAAATATCAAGATATATTATTCCCCCCCCCCTCGCTTTATAAAAAAGTTTGTAGGGTTTATAGGAATCACCCTTTCTGACCGTCTGTTGACTAACTTTGTTAGAGCAACTCCTTCGCAATCGTTGGATGGATTTTGATGAAACTCTCTATGAAGGATGTATACATATGAAGATGTGCATGAAGAATTTCAGTTGCTGTTGGATATCATTAAATTGAGATACAAAATGTACAATTTATGAAATTAGAAAAAAAGGTTATTGGTTTTATTATGCTCTTGTTTATACTCATGATTTTCTTCATGTTACTGAATTGTCTGTTTTTACACAATGAAACTTATCTCATTCTATTTATTCAGTTATCAGATTCCCAACCATCATCACAAGTATCCTCATGGAGCCAGGAAAATATGGATAATGATTTGTCGCTATCAGAGTTAAACAATGCCATGATGATCTTAGGACAAGGCAAAATTAGTCCTGTGAAATTTAGGATTCAAAATGAAATTGAATCTCTTAGACCTTCAACTTTAAGATGCTTGAAACGAAAGGCTACAGAATCTGTCAATGCCCTGTTAAATGGTATGTTAATCTATGGTATTTTCAAATTTCTTTGGGTTTTGTTTGCAGCAAATACTCTATGTCCACTAAGATTTTTATTTTTCTCTCTCCTACAACGAATACTTAGTAGTAGCTGAAAGAGAGACATATAATACTTTCTGGCGGCAGAGTATTTATTTTTATAAGACTTTTGTGGAAAACCAGTGGAGAGAAAAATGTAATAGCTAGGCATTTGATATTTGGTATGCAGACACTTGGGATAATGTTCTACGAAATTCATCCCATGCTGTTTTACTCAGATCACATTTACATGATTCAGTGACTCTGTGAACTTAAATGGGTTTTTTCTGGCAAAACACTTTTTTGTGTAAATCAAAGAATTTTGTGGAAAATGAATTGAGAGAAAAATATAATAGCTAGGCATGTGATATTTGGTATACAGTCACTTGGATCATGGTCTACATAACTGTCTTCATAATGTGACTTTGAACCCATTCTCACATTTGAATGATTTTGTGAACTTGGAGCCTTTTTTTCATTGTTTCTTAAAAATGTTCTTCGGGTGTTGCATTGAGTCTTTGTGGTGGGTAATGGCATTGTCACCTTTTGCATAACTATCCTTATTTCAAGAACTTAAGGCCAAGCTAATAACTTTATAGACTTTAGTCATCACAAATGCACTGTATATAGCTACTTGTATAGCTTTTAACATATATATTAACTTTTCAGCCATTGCACCAGGCCAAGGAGAAAAGCTACTTAAACTAATTGAACCAAAGGCATGTGTAACACAAGATTCATCACTACATATTCTACTGATCAGTCTATATGTAGAAAGTACAGATAAAAATATGAAATTGCAGTTGCTGTCTATGATTGCAGATTCACACACGAAATCTCAACTGCAGCAAATGATACCAGGGTTGACCATTCATGCAATTGATGAGGCACGAAAACATTCATCAAGATTTGGTGCAGGTTAATTAGATAACATATAACCCCCCTCCCCCCAAAAAAAACTAACTTTGAATTCCTAGTTTAAGAGGTAATATAGATTTATAACACCTATCATTAAAATAATTGTGGTTTTAAAATTTTTGCCATAGAAATAAAAAGGGGAGATTTTTTGAAAAAAAAATTAAACTTTATATTTTTTAATGAAAATTGGTTTATAAGGTATAAATTGTGGTTGGCCGAGCTCATTTCTGGTGTTAATTTTTTTTTTAAGTCCATCATTTTAAAAAAAATATTCTGGGTATATAAGGTAGTAATGGAGAATTAACTTTTGCAATCAGAGAGGCAGCCATTTTCAAAGTTGTCACCAGATTTCCAGCTAAACTTTAAACAGCCAGTGAAACTTTAATTTGTAATTTATCAATGATATTGTCAATAAAAGATTCATTTTTCAATTGCTCAAAGGTAAAAAATACCTCTTTATTCTATTTTAGGAGCAAGTTTGCCTAAAGCAGAACCATTGAAAAGACAAAAGATGGACAAAGAAAAGCTTGATCATGCCCTTGACTTCTTCTTTGACCCAACTTTTCATCAAGTAAGAACAAAATTTAATACTAAGAAATGATTGAATTGTTGCCTAGTCTGGGACAGGTTAGATATAGGTATTTCTTTCTGGCAGTCTTAAGATTGCAAGGTTCCTTGTGGAAAATGATATACTTTGAAAGTAGAAAAGACAACAATGAGATGTTGAATAAGTGTATGCAACACTACCAGAAATTTTTAAAGAATCACAATTAAAAGCAGCCAGCAGTCTTCAACATGACCAGAGGTTACCGCTCACCATGTAGCTTGCATATCTTTAAATAACTAGAGGCTCCCAGGAGCCTGAATCGCTCACCTGATCTCTTATGCCAAAGTTTGAATAAATTTCACAAACTTTCAAGTATACAAAGTTGCAAACAATCCTTTCAGTGATTTCAGAGAAGATTTATGGAAATCAGTTTAAACTAATAGAAAAAACAGTTAAAGGGCAATAACTCCTGTAAGGACCTTTTGATGCTGAACAAGCAAATTTGCTTCAGATTTTCTCTATTTCTTATACTTTTCGAGTTATAAGCCAAAAACAATGGTCTGACCCCTTGTTCTATTTTTAGCAATGGTGGCCATGTATATAATTCACAAACATGGTAGAGGACATCCTAAAGATCAAGTGTACCAAGTTTCAAAGCAATCCCTTCAGTGGTTTCAGAGAAGAAGATTTTTGAAAATCAGTGTAAATTAATGGAAAAAAACAGTTAAAGGGGAACAACTCTTCAATGGCTGATCTAACAATTTTGACTCTGAAATCAGTGTTGTAGATCTGAATTAGCTTAACAATTCTGCAATGCTAACTTTTCCTCTAGCTCTAATGGTTTTCAAGATATAGTCCAAAAACTGCAAAAATGGTCAATTTTGATGATTAAAGGGCAATAACTCCTATAAGGAGTCGTTTCACAACTTCGACTCAATGGAGAGTTTCGTAGAGCTTTTGATGCTGAACAAGGAAGGTTGCTTCGGATTTTCTCTATCTCTTATACTTTTTGAGTTATAAGCCAAAAACAATGGTCTGACCCCCCTGTTCTATTTTTAGCAACGGCGGCCATGTTGGTTGGTCGACATGTATATAATTCACAAACTTGGTAGAGGACATCCTAAATATCATGTATACTAAGTATCAATGCAATCCCTTCAGTGGTTTTAGAGAAGAAGATTTTTGAAAATCAGTGTAAATTAATGGAAAAAACAGTTAAAGGGGAATAACTCTTAAACGGCTGATCTGACAATTTAGACCCTGAAATCATTTTTGTAGATCTCAATAAGCTTAACAATTCTGCAATGCTAACTTTTCCTCTAGCTCTAACGGTTTTCAAGATATAGTCCAAAAACTGCAAAAATGGTCAATTTTGATGATTAAAGGGCAATAACTCCTATAAGGAGTCGTTTCACAACTTCGACTCAATGGAGAGTTTCGTAGAGCTTTTGATGCTGAACAAGGAAGGTTGCTTCGGATTTTCTCTATCTCTTATACTTTTTGAGTTATAAGCCAAAAACAATGGTCTGACCCCCCTGTTCTATTTTTAGCAACGGCAGCCATGTTGGTTGGTCGACATGTATATAATTCACAAACTTGGTAGAGGACATCCTAAATATCATGTATACCAAGTATCAATGCAATCCCTTCAGTGGTTTTAGAGAAGAAGATCTTTGAAGAAAAGTTAACGGACGACGGACGACAGACGACGGACGACGGACGACGGACAGACGGACAGACGGACGGACGACGGACGCCTAATGATGACAATAGCTCACATGACCCTTCGGGTCAGGTGAGCTAAAAATTACTCAAAGGCAGGTTTTGTCAGCTAATTGATATTACTGAAAAAGTTTGATAAATACTGGCACTCTATGGCCATTTTACTGACAAAGTTTGAAAAATACTGACAATCTTACTGATAGGCATAACATGGGGTAAACAGGTCTGCAGCATGAAGAAACATACAACACATTAATAATTGCCTTCCCCCCGTCCAGTGTATGTTTTGCTGGAACAGCACTAAATGTTATTCAGTTAACTGACTTGAATATTGTAAAATCTTCATAAGGCATAAATCAATATTGAAATTCATCATTTTTTTCCAACCCTTTGGGTTCACCAAAAATGAACTAAAATTTTTTTTTAGATTACTGCTTTTGGTACAAAGAACATGAAACTGAGCACGGGATTAGCCATTACCATTCCCAGTGTTGTAAGGACAGCCTACCACTCTACGCTAGTTGAAACATATTTATCCTTTTGCAAAGAAACAGAATTCCAGCCACTGTCAAAGTCTTCCCTTTATAAGATATTGGCTGAATGTCCAGCTGATAAGAGGACAAACTTAAAAGGACTTGATAACATTGCTGCTGACGGAGGAGTTGCATTTGATACCATTACAAGTATTATCAAGGATGTTGAACAGACTTTTATAAATGAAAACACAGAATTGAAAGAATGCAAAGAGAAGTTTATGTCCAGTAAACTCTATATAAAGACTGAGTTTAAGCTTCATATAACAAAAGACAGTTCCTGTGCTGACCATTGTTTGAGTTACGCTTTGAGTGATGAGACTAGTCCAAAGTTAAACAAGATTTGTGACCATCAGCATGACCTGAAGTGCCAGAGGTGTGAGGATTTTAAAGAAGCAGTAATCAAATTGAAATCCATAATTTCAGAAAACAAAGGTATTTACTAATAGGATAACTAATTGGATCGAGTGATTAACCAAAATATGAACAAGAGTGCAGTGAACACATTTGATTAAATGAGTGCACTGAACTTGTTCCGCCCACAAGTAAAATCTGAGTCGTGTTCCCGCATGGATGATCAAATTTGGTTAATTATGAGACTTCATTGATTATCGGATTCATTATATAGATAAAATACCGTTATAATTTCATTCTTAATGAAAGTTTGAGTGGCGTAAGAAAAAGTAAACAATAAAAACAGAACAAAACAAAACATAAAAATAAAAATCCACTGTCAACTACAGATCTCTGAAAGTTATAACTATTGTGGTTCTGATGGAATTTGAAGGACTTTTCTTAGCATATGCTTCTTTGCTGCATTTATTTAGTCTTTATTTAAGTTTCCTATTTAGCATATTTATAAAAAAAGAAGTCTTAAATGATAAGGAACAATCATATCTCATTTCTTAAGATTTTGCGAAAACTTGTTTTAGAAGTTTTAGAATTTTTTTGTACAGTATATATATTCATAACCAATAAACTTTAAAAACTCGTCTTTTTAGACTTATCATTAGAAAAGAAGGAGGACATGTATCATGATATTGAAAGATCAGAGAAGAATATCATAGAGTGGAAAAACCATATTGTAAGAAGTGTTGCTCAAGATTCATGTAGACAAGAGCTGTTACAAAATTTGAAGGAAGGGGAAGTATTCATTGTGATGGATTGGGCAATGAAGTTCTTGCCCCTTATGTTCCGTGAGAAGCAAAGCGACTGGTTTGCCCAAAAAGGATTTAATTGGCATGTGATTGTATGTGCATTTAAAGATGAAGATGGAAATCTAAAGGCAAGCATTTATACATGTATTAAAGAAACTAATATACATGTACATTAGATACATTTAGATGACACTTTACCAGTACTCTGGGTTACATTTACTTTTAGGTTAATGTTGTATGATATATTGGAAAGTCAACCACCAACACTATTGAAAATGACCAGGCTTGTGATTATGAGAATATCCATATCTAAAGAACTAACAGTAAAATCGTAAAATATAAAAAAAGAAACAAAACACTCTGAAGTATATGTAATATTGGAATATATAATAAGTCTTCTTAATATTTTATATGTAAGATCTACCTATAGATCTACATATAGTCAAATGTAAATTGATAACCCTCCCTTTCCTCCCCCCCCCAAAAAAAAAACACCCAAAAAACAAACAAAAACAAACCTAAGAAAAATGCAATTGAATATTACTTTTAGATAAGTATTTATTACAATTTTATTGATGCAATTATGATATTTTGGCTATTTAATTTATCTTTTCAGCATAGGACATATGTTCATGTACTTGACTCAGCAAAACAAGATTGGTACAGTGTTGCCTGCTTACTACAACATGTTCTGTTAACTTTAAAAGCACATCAACCGGACGTTACCACATCATTTATCAGAAGTGACAATGCTGGTTGTTACCATTGCAGCAATCTTTGGTGTTGCATTCCAAAGATTTCAGAAAATACAGGTATAAAGATACAACCATTTGATTTTGAAAGGAACTAGAAGTTCTGTTCATAAAATAATATTATTTTTATGATGCCTTCAGTGTGTTGCAAGAAGTCACTTCAGCAACATATGTCGTCTGGCCTCCTGTGTTGTCACAAAATATTTTGTTGCTGTTTTTCCAGTAACTAAATGCTGCAGCATATTGATGTTTGGCATGTAGCTTTTCAAAATCATGGGTTTATTTCACTACTTTATATTTATTCTAAACTAAAATACTTATATTAAATTTTAGTGCCCCTAAACAACATGTTGGGGGCATTTAGTTTTACTCATGTCCATTCGTATGAATTTTGGTCAAGCTTTCCCAGAAACCATACATCAGAATAATTTGAAACTTTTATAGTTCAGTGTGACAAACTATTCATCCTAAGCAACATTCAGATCTGTCAAATTGGGGCTGGACAAATCTGAAAATCAATTTTAACATACATACATATTTCTGTCAAGCTTTTCTCAGAAACCATGCATGAAAAACTTGGTAGAATATGACAAACTATACATCCTAAACGATTTTCTGACGGGTCTTACATCAACTTTCTGTTTTGGGCCAGCAGGATCACCCAAGTCTTATGAGCACACATTTTAAATATAAAAGAATATTAATCTGAGATTTTTTTTATGTTGTAGGCATCAAAATTAGACGATATGACTTTAGTGAGGCACAAAATGGAAAATCTTATTGCGATGCCAAAATTGCACACATGAGGGGGAAGTTGCGTAGCTATGTGAAAAGTGGAGGAAATATAACATCAGCAGCAGACATGAAGCTAGCGTTAGACAGTGGTAATGGTGTACCAGGATGCCAGGTAGCGCATGTCGAAATTCCTCCATCTGATCAAGTTGTTTTAACATATAAAATAAAAGGAATTACCAAAATTGCAAATGTGAGGTTTGATAGAAACTGTATCACATATTGGAGAAACTATAATATTGGTAGAGGACAAGAGCAAAGTATAATCCCTGTAAATCTTGACTCTACACTGAAAATAATCTCTGATTTTAAGCAACCGCAACAGCAATATGGGGTTATTAACATGCCCAATAGTCAAACATCAGAAGCTGTGGAGGATATCCCAGAGGACTCTGAATTCACATTACAGTGTCCTGAACCAGAATGTTCTGTCATCTTAAACTCCTACTCTGACATCCATGACCATTGTTTCATTGGCAATCACCGCTATCATTTTTCTACCTTTGATGGCATCCGAATTAAATGGAAAGAGACATGTTTAGATTTAGCCTCAACTTCATCTAAAACATCTAGTTCTGCCCTTACTGCTGGAGATAGCACATTGGCCAAAGGATGGGCGTTAAAAAGAGAGAGGAAACATGTAAGGTTTTCAGATAAGATAAAAAACTTTCTGAAGAATGTTTTTGATGAAGGTGAAAGGTCAGGAAACAAAGCTAACCCAAGTGGAGTGTCAAGAAAAATGAGAATATGCTGTGATGATGATGGAGCAAAAATGTTCAAACCATGTGACTATCTCAATCCTAGTCAGATAGCATCATATTTTTCTAGGCTAGCAGTAGCATCACACTCACACATCCCGCCTAGTGATGATGACGATATCGATACAGCAATAGCTATCATCAATAAGGCAGAGGCTATTGAAGAACTTAATCTACTTTTGTAACTTTTCTTGGAAATGTACATTCACTGTAAATTTATTTGTATGTCAAGTGAAGTCAGCTTCCTTGTTGTGTTAAACAGTGAAATGAGATTAATCTGTACCTTTCTGCTACAATTTTAAAGTTTAAATTTTAATTGCAGCAGGACTTAGATAAACTTGTGTTTGTATTTAATGGTCTGACAATGTATGTAGGTCAAACATACAGGTATATGTATGTCTGTGACACATTGGTGAAAAGTTCTAAGGGTTTATTACATGGATATGTCTAGGGTAAGGCTTCCCCATTTACTTGATATTAGGCAAATCCAACCCATACTTTGTTTCATTTTTTGGATAAGGTCCATATCTCAAAAACTAAAGGCTGGGAGTCTAATGGTTTTTCATCACTAGATATATGTCTTGGGTACCACTAACAATTAGTCACTGCAACCTATATTTTAATGTTTAGCTTTTGGTTAAGGTTTATATCTTCAAATCTCCATCTTTGGGGTCAAGGGTATTTCACTGCTGGATGCAATACCACAAGTATGAACTTTTCCAGGCTTGTTTTCGCTAAAGTAAGTTAAAAAGTTACTATAATTACTATAGATTATATAGGGAAGATTAAACAATTAGCATAAAATCTTGTCTTAGAAAAAAATCTATGAATTTAAATTCTAGTTTTTTATCTCAAAGTTAATGTTTTTTTTTGTTTTCTTAAAAAGAAAGAACAACAAAAGATAGTGAGTCAACAGCTGAAAGTTTTGGGTACTTGATAAATCTTTGTAATTTTTTTTTCAATTTTCACATGAATTATCTCCCTTGTGTTATTTGAAAATTGTGTTTATTAAGGAATGTTTGGGGCATTTGCTACTATTTTTAAGTATTTTGATAAAACTTGAATAAAAAAAAGAAATTTTATTTTAGTTTTATATATTTTATACATAAGTGAATTTTTTTGCATCTTTTAGCTCTTTGTGGTCACATAACCGGTGTCTTCACATAGTCCTTTTGCAGGGATTAACAGAGGTTTTAATTATAAATTGAATTAACTAATATATAAAGTACATGAATGTGTTGACATGTTTGAAAAATGTTAATAAACTGTTATTAATTATTTCATTCTTGTTCAAACAGTAGTTCAAAAGGATGAAATGGCAATTATTTTTAGTCTTTTGTCATATTGGTTACCATGGTAACCAAAGTATTTAAAAAAATGAAAGTTAACAGTATTTAATTGTTTCATTTTAAAGATATTGCGCTTAGATTTTGTCATTAAATGTAATTAATGCTTGTATAGTATATTTGAATTGTTTTAAAGTTTAAATTAAATTCTATTAATTTCATAAAAATTCTAAAAATGTTCAAATGTGTTAAGTTTGGGGGCAATTTCTGAAAAATCCAGAAGAGGCTACAAAATTAATTTTTTATATGTTTATACCTAAAAGGTTAGTTAACAAAGAAAAGTTATCTATATATTGTTATTATCAATACCCTGATATTTATAATGGCTGAAAAAGACATAGTTTTTGGAGTTTTCACTGAACTATGAAATATATGAATTTGGTTACCATGGCAACGTTATTTATAAAAATAGATTTTATTTTGTTTTAAGTATTTGATACAGAAAAATGGTTGATTTTAATAATAAAATACAAATTTTGTGTATTTTGCTTCATTCATCATGAATAAAGATAATCCAAATATGCTGTATTTTGCTCTTTTTGAGGGTAGTTTATGGTGATATTTTGATGTCCTGGTTTCCATGGCAACCACATATTATTTTCAGTTTTTTTTACACTTAAGACATTTTTTTAATCAAACCAACTCACATTGCAACAAAAATAATATAATCTGCAAAAATCACTATAGCACCTATTGCATGGTTCTTATATGGAATGGTACTTAATGACTTAACCTATATAGAATTCTCTTTTTTTCCCCAAATTTTCACTGTTTTTTTACAGATTTTGTCAAAAATAGAGATAGTCACATTTGTTTAACATCATACTTTTTTATATGTCAATTCATAATGTAAAAATCTGTCAAAAGTCAAAAATGGCCAGATTTTGTTACACAGGAAACAGTTGAGCGATAGACCTGGAATCAAATCTCACATTATGGGACCCCTGACTCTGATGCTGTATACAAAATATCAAGTGGCTGTGATTAGTAGTTGATAAGAAAACTGTTACAAAAATCTCTTCCCTGCCCGCCTGAAGCCGCTTGCCATTCACCATTTTATAACCTGGATTTTTCACTCAAGTACACAATTCACCATTTTATAACCTGGATTTTTCACTCCAGTACACACTTCTATCTAAAATCTTTTTGTTCAAAGGAATGGTCATATTTATATTTACAGATTCATACATGAAAAAAGTCAACAAGTGTGGCTTCTAAACTTATGTCTTCCTTTCAAACTCATTTAAAGTCTCTTTAGACAATTTAGGCCTTGAGATTTAAGAAGGGCCACTAAAGGCAGGTGACTAAATGAAATCTAACCACCAAGAAGAATCTGTGGACTAACTATTGTGGTTCTAGATATCATTTAGTTCACATATAAAAACTTATTTGACCTAAAAAAAACAGGACACAAAAATCAACCATGTAATAATGAAAGTGTAAACATGAAGCCAAAGTCCAATGTCATGCTTAGTACTTAGTATAAGACTTTTCAAGCAAATCATTGTCCACAAATTAAAAGTCTTACAAAAAAATTTACATCTTACAAAAAACCTAAGTTCACAGGTCATTGAAGGGTGAAAATGGGGGAAAGGTCATATAGCATAGTGAGAGTTGTGAAGACATCCAAAAAAAAAAATTTGTCAAAGTAAAAAAATGTTTGTATACTAAATATGTAAATGTCTCCATACTAAATATCAGTTGCTCAGCTATTATACTTTTCAAGTAATTCATTTTCCACAAAAGTCTTACAAAGAAGTTTACCACCCATAAAGACCTAAGTTCACAGAGTCTTGAAGCCTGAAAACTGGGTAAAGGTGACATGGCATGGTGCCAGTCACCACAACCCCAAGTGTCGACTGTATACCAAATACTGTGAAAGTACTTAAATTCGAGGGTATCAATTATCGTGGTTTGACCAAATTTTACAAGTTCGTGGATTCATAAATTCGTGGATTTTTTTTATTTTGAAGAAAAACAAATTGTTGGTATTTGTTGATCTGTTAACGATTTCAGCATATGAAAGTGATCATTTTAAAATTTGTATATTAAATTTATAATAAATCTATCTAGCCTAGGTGGTCTAGTGGTCTAGGGCGCTGGACACAGTGCAGGCGAAGTTGCCATTGATGACAGAGTATGGGTTCGATTGCTCAACCCCATGCTGGATTTTCCGGTGTAAACGGCTTTAAAAAGATGATTTTCATCACTGTTGGCACACGGACACCCCTTTCTAACTTTGCAGCTCACCATATCCATTCCATATTATATATATTAAATTTAACTTTTTATTCTTAAATAAACGTATGCCAGTTATTTTTCTTCCTCATTATGTAATTCCCAATGATTAATGTGTTAAAGAGCTTGATTATCTTATTAATTAAGCTGTTAAGGTGTGAAAAACACCTGGCTAGACTTTAATTGATTTATGATGATCAAAGGGATTAACCATTGTTAACATATCCTAAAGGTGTTTGTATAACGATTTGGAACTGTTTATGGCTTCGGGTGACAGGACATGTTTATGATTTTGACAATTAAAAAAATATTTCAATTGATATTTTATGTACTCAATATTTTTTCCAATGTACACATTTCAGTACACAAGAACATTGAAAATGAACACTTTACAACAAAACATTTGAATAAACCGGAAGTTTATTCATTCTTAAAAAAAAAACAATAAAATCGATTGAGTTTTGCCAAATAAATATTACAAAATCTTTTCCAAGATATATTTAATGATTGATAAGCTAATATTCAAGGTATGTCTGTTCCCCAATACTTTAAAACAATTTAAATAAACTTTAATGGCCATATAGTATCGGTCAAGAAAGTATATCACATCCAAGGTTGCAATTCCAACAAGTTATTATTTCGTTGGATTCTTAAATTCGTGGATCAACTACCCACGAAAACCACGAAAACTGGTACCCCACGAATAAAAAGGAATTCACAGTATCAGATGTCTAGCTATAATACTTTTCAACCAAATCCTTTTTCACAAAAGTCTTTCAAAAAGGTATGCAGCAGCTGCCACCATCACAGCCGCCAGAAAGTAATATCATGTCTCACTGTTGAGGAATCATCATTCTTTTTACAAGACAAACTGTGTTTTATCTCACCACTTTCCTTTTTGGAATATAATTGAACTAAAAGATATGCAATTGAAGTTTGTTTTTACTTGTAAGAAGAACATATCTCCCCATTTTCTCCAAAGTTGTAATTTCAAAAAAAAATCCTGGAAATAAAAATTTTAAAAGGGGATATCGTGTTTAACAAGGAATCTGTGAGCTAATGCTGACTCAGAATACCCCTGCTACCCCCAAAACTAATCATGTCTGTAAACAGAAAGTTGATATCTGATAGACCTTATTTGGATACCCACTGTAAAGGACCTCATACTGAATTATATACCAAATATCAAGTCCCTGCGATGATTGGTGGCAGAGAAAACTGTTACGAAAATTTTCAACAATTAAACAGAACTCTTGAAAATTGACTATTTCAGTAAAAAGGAAAAAAACATCCAACAGATCTAATTTCAGCATTAACAATAAAGAACCCCATATTGAAGCCATTTACCAAATTTCAAGTCACTGTGATATGTAGTTGCTGAGAAAATGTTCTAAAAATTTTCAACAATTGACCAGTAATGTTGAAAATTGACCTAGTGGTTAACAGGAAGTAGATATCCGAAAGATTTTATTTCAATACCCCTAATAAAAGACTTCATACTTAAGCTATATACCTAATTTCAAGTCTCTGTGATATGTAATTGCTGAGAAAAATGTTACGAAAATTTTTCAACAATTGACTAGAAATGTTGAAAATTCACTTCGTCGGTTAACAGGATATAGATGTCTGACAGACCTAATTTCAATACTTGGGATAAAGGATTTCATACTGAAGCCATATACCAAATTTCAAGTCACTGTGATATGCATTTGCTGAGAAAAGTGTTCTGAAAGTTAAGTTGCAGACGGACGGAAGGACAGACCGAGATAAACCAGTATACCCCCCTCTTCTTCAAAGCAGGTGTATAATGAGGATTTCCTGAAAAGTTCAAAGTTCAAAGAACGCTGCAATTGGGATATAACTGATCAAATAAAGAGTCTAAAAAAAGCAGTAATAATAAGCAGGTAAATCTATATTGGACTAATTTAGGCTTTCATGGCTTCAATCCTTTGTAGAAATCACTTAAACATTTATACTTATTTTTTGACTTTTCAATCTTTAATTTTCCACAAGAGTAGATGGTAAGGTTGCTTGTATAGTAAATTGACTGATAATAATGTTCTATACACATTTTTTTTACAATAATATTGAGAAACGGTTTAACAAAATAATAAATGAGTTTGCAAGTTTAAGCTAAAAGACAAGACCTGTTTTTGTCCTTTCAAATCTCCTTCAATGAATCAAAAATAAAATAAATATATTTAATATTTAAAAATTTGTCCACTTACGGTGAGATGCTATGGAAACTGCCTAGAGGCTGCACAGTTAGCTGGTCTTTTGTAATACCATTACCCAACAAGTCTGATATAAATAGCTCCTGTCTCTCAAAGCTCTTCACATACCATAGAACCTTCCGAAGGTCAAAGTTCAAGGTCAAACTTATAACATGTTTACCACTGAAAAACGGCTCTGAGAAGTAAACAATATGGTCTTCCCCATTGAGATAAGCTGCCTCCATAGTGTTGGAAGTGACCCAGTATAAACGACCTTGGAGAGCATCAATTGACATGTGACGAGCTGTGCCTTGGATGATAAACTCTGAATTGTCTCCATTTATATCTGACCGTCTTATCTACAGAATGCAAAAACTTAAATTATAATGCATGTTAGACATATAAATGAATATAAAAAATATCATTTAATCTTAAAAAAGTGCTCATGATATTATATGCTTCAAATGTAAGAAAAGCATAATTGAAATATCAAGTTATCAAAAATGTTGTCAACAAAACAGAAATGTGTATGGTGACAGTCATAAACATAATTAAAATCCATTATAAACAAGAGTTAACACTAAAGTATGTCTCGCCTGTTGGCACCATCGAAATACCTGGTTATTCCTCAAAAACTATCAAATACAAATGACAACAAAGTTCCAGACAATAAATTTTGCTACGCCTGACGCGCGTTTAGTCTATTCAAGACTCATCAGAGGCGCTCTACCAAAAATATTGAAAATTAAAGTTTGTTTTTGCCAACAAAAACGATGTCTCCCCCCGTTTCCCCAAAAATATCTAAGTTCAAAGGGCCATAACTCCCACAAACATTTGAGGATCAAAATTTCCTGGTAACATACATATGGTGTCCTTCCTATATACCAAGTTTCGTTGAATTCTGTTCAGTAGTTTCAGAGGAGTTGCGCTGACATGATAAATGAGGATTTTCAGCAATTTTCTAAGTTCAAAGGGCCATAACTCCCACAATAATTTGAGGATCAAAATTTCCTGGTAACATGCACAACTACATATGGTAACCTTCCTACATATCAAGTTTTGTTGAATTTGGTTCAGTAGTTTCGGAGGAGTTGTGCTGACAAACTTTGTGACGGACAGGCGCACAGACGGACAGACGGAGGGACACAACAAAAACAATACGTCTTCCCACATATTGTGGGGGGAGACATAATCACTCAACCAGAAAATAAAGGTCAAGGTCGAACAAAGATGGGGATGCTAATGTGCTAAGCTATACTACTGGGGCAATGCCAAGTTTCATCAACATAAGACTTACAGTTCTTGAGACAAAACTTTAACATAACTATTATATGTATTGAAAATTGTCAAAGTCACTCAACCGGAAAATGAAAGTCAAGGTCAAAAGATGGGGATGTAACTGTGCTAAGCTACTACTGAGGCATATGCATACCAAGTTTCATCAACCTCAGTTTTTGAGATAGGGAGGTGCTCATAAAACCTTAACATAAAATTTTACGCCACTGCCGCAGAGGCAGATAAGTAATGAGATAAAAAGCAGTTAACATTCAACTAAGTGAAAACCTTATGTGTATACAGGCTGCAAGTTAAAACAGGTTGATGGTTAATTTTTTGCATTGCTAGAACAATAAATGTTTGTAAACATTGTTCGGTTTGATAGCTTATGATTCTTATTTCAGAATGATTCAGAATGGCAAACATTTCAAAACTGTACAAAAAAGAAAGGATGAGTTGGCAAATTAAAGGCCTGATGATTTTTGGCCCAAAAATTACGATGAAAGTTAAATAGAACAAAGAGATGTACTAAGTTGTTAAAACATTAAACAAGTATTACACTTTAAGAAAATGACAAGCTTTTACCATATCAGTTTAGTTTTCATATCAATTAGTTAACTATATAAACTATTAATTGAGAAAATTTTACTCATTTTTGCTGTTTTTTTACACACTTTTCTGCTCGAAAAAAAGATGGGTAACTTATTTGGTGAAAATGTGTTAAATGAAATATGAGTCTTATTTTTCAACTCATTCTTTAGTATTCTAATGTGCATGTACTATAAAAGTGTATAATAAAGAAATGGATCAGTCCCACAAGACAGCCCATTACATCAAATGTAGGTCAAGGTGACCTAGTTTTGAAACGATTCAAGATTCAGTTGCTGAGATTGGACCTTAACCAAAACTTAAGCTGAACCATTACGTACAAATGAATAAAGAACAATCACACTAAACGCTATATACCCTGCCCGAATCTGTTGGGCTTGAGGATAATTACTCTGATGTAACAGGTACAAACCACATTCTCCTTTGGGTTGGACCAGTACAGCTTCTTTCCAAGCCAATCATAGGCAACACTGGTGGCTAATGGGATGTGGAAAATAACTACAGAGTCCCCTGATACTCTGTCATACATCTGTACTTTGTTAGCATCAGATACCCATAAAATATTCTTATCTGTCCAGGAGAGGTCTATAAAATAAACAGTTTCTGGTGTCAAGTTTACCTAGCTAGTACATTGTACAGTTTTATAGTTGCATTTTTTTCTAAATTGTTCTATTCGCACTGAAATTTGTTCAACAGTAAAAGTTGAAGTTCAATGAGATTATGGAAATAAGAATCCTTCTGTTAGATTCTGTGAAATAGCATTGCCAAATATAACTTTAATAAAGGCCAAGGGATTGAATATATTGACATGACCATGCAAAATATATTTTCCACTAACATGTAATATTGTATTTTAGGCCTAATAGGTGTTACATGTAATTGAATCAAGTCAAGACTTAATCATCAGGACTTCAATTATAAGGAAGACCACCAAATCTTTGCATTTGTGTAGAAGTTGAAGTGTTCTACAGATAGGAGTGGTTTATAAATCATTCCCCTTCAAGATTAATATCTTGTGTAGTGAGTTTTCACAAGTAAGGAGAATCCTATAAATCACAACAAACTGTTTGTCCCAGGATATTTTAGAGAAATAGTGGATATTCAACTACTGCCGAGTGATTCAAAATGAATATGAAATTTTAATTATCTAATTAGAATGGAATAGGCTATGAAATATCTTACCGTCAGTTCTTCCCAAAGTAAGCTGATGGTTGCTATGGTATTTACTACTAAATCAACCAATCAGATATGTAATGTTTGTGAAAATACTGCTCAGGTTTATTTTCAAAAGTGTACATTTTTTTTTGTATTGACCGCATATATTAATAAAATAAAATACCCCTGGAACAACACTTATCTCAAATTTTTAAAAATTAAGGTTAGGACCTATATTTCTTGGAAATCCTGTCTGTAAATGCTCTATTTTAAGTCTCTCTTCGACAAGGCAGTAATTTTTCACTATCAGGCCTTAAAAGTGTACAAACTTGAAAAAGGTTCAGGATTCTGGGAAAATACACTCTACATGAAGTTAAAATTAAGGTAAACAAGTAGGAGCATTTTGAATAAAAAGCTTCCCCAAGCGCAGCATGATACCACCGCAACATGTCGAAACCCTGTATGTTTTAGGCTCAACATGCTCAATATGAATAGGCAATTGCCCTGGACACATGTAGCCCATTGTGGACTGAAATGCAGCCTTTGGTGGAATTTCCTCCCACATTTCACAAGGAATTCTTTTTTTAAGCAGACCAAAAATGAATTACAGTTTAACTAAAATATTACCCCTTTTTGCCCTTATTTAGGATATCTTAGACCCTTCATTTTTGCCTCTTTTGGTCCCTTATGGCAATGAGGAGGAGCAGAGTGTCACAAAATTAAATTTTGTAAATTCACTATTTAGCAAAAAAAAAAAAATATTGAATTCAGACAATAAATAAAAAAGTTTCGATTTAGGCACCTAATTTTATAATGGAAAAGGGGGGGTTGCAAAAATTTATCCCCGATTTTGTATCCATTACGTGACAAGACTTAACCTGCAAAAAAAAAAAAATCATATCAGACAAGAAATAAAAAAGTTGCAATTGTTGCCCCTTTTTGGACCCATGAATTCTAAATGAATAAAGGGGAGATCCCCAAAATGAATCACATGTATGGTTTGATGGTAATTATCATTGTTGAATTTCATAGCAATTAGCCAACCAGAACCAGAGATATTGTGGGAACAAACAAAATGTTTGAATTTTTTGCCCCTTTTGTGCCCCTAATTTCTAAATGAATAAAAGGGGGACCCTCAAATCAATCCACATCAATCCCATTCATCCTTTAGGGGTATGAAACATTCTTATTAAATTTCACAGCATTTGGTAAACCGGAACAAAAGTTATTATGGGAACAAACATTTTTGGCCCCTTTTTAGCCCAGATTTCTAAATGAAAAAAGGGGGACCCCAAAAATCAATCCCATCCATCCTTTTATGGTAAGGAACATCATTGTGAAATTTCAGAGCAATTGGATTACTAAAACTAAAGTTATTGTGGGAACACTGAAGTTAACAGACAACACAGACACCACGCAGAAGGAGACACAGAATCAGACGCAGACGACAGCATCATACCATCATATGCAATTTTTTTGCAGTCGAGAAAAAAAAGGGATTGATTTGGGAGTCGGTACCCTGTTATAACATCCTACTAACCAGTTCCTCCCAAAGATGTGCTATAGCAGGCAGGAACCAAATACTCACCCGGAGCATCCGAGTTCACAGTTATTACTACTTGAGTTCACGTTGTTAATAACCATTCAGTTGATTTTGTGTTTTGTGTTTCTTCAGGCTGTTCTTGTTTGTGTTTAACTATTTTGTCATTGCCCTTTCAGACTTCTGAAACTCGAATGCCCCATTGGTGCCTCTGCTTCTTGTTACATCACACAGACCAGTTCTGTCCATAGCAAACTCATAGTTGTTACATCTTACCGACCAGCTTACCAAAGTGAGCTAGCAATAGGTGTTTTATTATTATATCTTACCCAACAGTTCCACTCCAGTGATTTGATAGTTGTTTTGTTATAGATTTGATATTTGTTATGTTACAATATCTTTCGACTTACTGACCAGTTCCTCCCCTGAGATTTGATAGTTGTTTTGTAATAATATTTTACGGACTAGTTCTTCCCAAAGTGTTTTGTTATATATCTTATCTACCAGTTCTTTTTCAAGTGAGCTGAAAGTTGTATTATTATAATACTAACTAACCAATGAGTTCCTCCAAAAGAGGGTTCCTAGTTGTTTTAACATCTTAATGACCAATTCCTTCCAAGTTGGCTGTTAATTGTTTTGTTATAACATCTTACTGGCCTGATTCTCCCAAAGCGATCTTCTAGTTGTTTTATCATCTTGCTGACCAGTTCCTCCCAAGTGAGCTGATTTATGTTTTGTTATAATATCTTACTGACCAATTCCTCTCAAAAGAGCAGATAGTTGTTTTTTTTTATAACATCTTACCAGCTTGATTCTCCCAAAGAAAGCTCCTTGTAGTTTTTTATAACATCTTATTGACCAGTCCCTCTCAAATGAGCTGATATCTGTTTTGTTATAACATCTTATTGACCAGTTCCTCTCAAATGAGCTGATATCTGTTTTGTTATAACATCTTATTGACCAGTTCTTCTCAAGTGAGCTAATATCTGTTTTGTTATAACATCTTATTGACCAGTTCCTCTCAAGTGAGCTGATATCTGTTTTGTTATAACATCTTATTGACCAGTTCCTCTCAAGTGAGCTGATATCTGTTTTGTTATAACATCTTATTGACCAGTTCCTCTCAAATGAGCTGATATCTGTTTTGTTATAACATCTTATTGACCAGTTCCTCTCAAATGAGCTGATATCTGTTTTGTTATAACATCTTATTGACCAGTTCCTCTCAAGTGAGCTGATATCTGTTTTGTTATAACATCTTATTGACCAGTTCCTCTCAAGCGAGCTAATATCTGTTTTGTTATAACATCTTATTGACCAGTTCTTCTCAAGTGAACTGATATCTGTTTTGTTATAACATCTTATTTACCAGTCCCTCTCAAGTGAGCTGATATCTGTTTTGTTATAACATCTTATTGACCAGTTCCTTTCAAATGAGCTGATATCTGTTTTGTTATAACATCTTATTGACCAGTTCCTCTCAAATGAGCTGATATCTGTTTTGTTATAACATCTTTTTGACCAGTTCTTCTCAAGTGAACTGATATCTGTTTTGTTATAACATCTTATTTACCAGTTCCTCTCAAATGAGCTGATATCTGTTTTGTTATAACATCTTATTGACCAGTTCCTCTCAAGTGAGCTGATATCTGTTTTGTTATAACATCTTATTGACCAGTTCCTCTCAAGTGAGCTGATATCTGTTTTGTTATAACATCTTATTGACCAGTTCTTCTCAAGTGAGCTAATATCTGTTTTGTTATAACATCTTATTGACCAGTTCCTCTCAAGTGAGCTGATATCTGTTTTGTCATAACATCTTATTGACCAGTTCCTCCTAAAGAGAGTTCCTACTTGTTTTAACATCTTACTGACTTACTCACTGTTTTGTATCTTACTGACCAGTTACTCGCCAAGTGAGATAAGAGTTGTTTTGATATAATACTTACAAACCAAAAGAGAGCTCCTAGTAGTTTTGTTTAACTATCTTACCGACTAATTCCTCCCCAAGGGAACTGATAGTTGTAAGTTCTGTTCTATTCTTTCCTTCCATGTCCATCTCATACAGAGTGGTAGTAAACAAGGACTCGGTGGCAGCTACTATCACTTTAGCAGTGGAGGCCTCTATGTAATAGTAAACGTAAATTTTGGTTAAATATGGTTACAAAGAAAATCTTCCTCATGAAATTTAGTTATTAGTAGAGTGTGTGAAAAACTTTTATCAAAATAAACAATCTGTATTGGGTTTTATCACATAGCTTATCAAAATTATTTATCCCATTTCAATTTTTTGGCCATAGTTATCAACTACTGTTGTTTCATTAATATTCATGGGGTATTAATTTTCATGGTTTTCCTGGGTGGCCTGGACCCACAAAAGTTGATATCCCACAACAAGAGGCTCCCAGGAGCCTGAATCGCTCACCTGACATATGCGCCTGAAGTAAAGGTTATAAGGCAAAATCGATTTAATGTTGAAAGGGTCATAAGATTAATAAGGGGGTCATCTGACAATATGGTGGATCTAAAGGTGCTGATCACTTTTGTTCTCAATCAAAATCTAAAAATCTGTCACCCTTTTTGAGTTATTTGCAAAAAAATGCAGTTTAACCTAATGTTCTATTTTTAGCCACAGCGGCCATATTTTACAACCAATCAAAAATCCCCACAACAGTTCTATACACCTAATAATAATAAACAATAATACCAAGTTTGGTTCCATTTGGACTTAAAGTGTCAGAGATGTTAACATTTTCAATATAAGGAAATGCAGTTAAAATGCTCAATTTTGACGTTCAAAGGGCAATAACTCCTCAAAGGAAAGGTCCTACAACGTTGACCCTGTTACAAATTTTGTAGATCTTGATGCGCTCAACAATATGCAATTTAAATTTCTCAAATATCTTGTATAGTTTTCAAGATATTGAGCTAAACAGGTGCAAAATTTGCAAAAAATCCACAAAAAGGGCAATAACTCCTACATGGGTTGTTGGATTTTCTTCAAAATTTCAGAGCTGGTAGATCTTGAGGTGCTGATCACTTTTGTTCCCAATCAAAATTTTGAAATCTGTCACTGTTTTAGAGTTATTTGCAAAAAAACTGCCATTTACCCCTATGTTCTATTTTTAGCCACAGCGGCCATGTTTTACGACCAATCAAAAATCCCCACATCAGTTTTATACACCTAATGCTAATAAACAACTATACCAAGTTTGGTTCCATTTGGACTTAAAGTGTCAGAGGAGTTAACGTTTTTTAATGTAATGAGGAAATGCTGTTAAAATGCTAAATTTTGACGTTCTAAGGGCAATAACTCCTAAAAGGAAAGGTCCTACAATGTTGACCCTATTACATATTTTGTAGATCTTGATGTGCTTAACAATATGCAATTTAAATTTCTCAAATATCTAGTATAGTTTTCAAGATATTGAGCTAAACAGGTGCAAAATTTGCAAAAAATCCACAAAAAGGGCAATAACTCCTACATGGGTTGTTAGATTTTCTTCAAAATTTCAGAGCTGGTAGATCTTGAGGTGCTGATCACTTTTGTTCCTTATCAAAATTTTGAAATCTGTCACCGTTTTAGAGTTATTTGCAAAAAAACTGCCATTTACCTCTATGTTCTATTTTTAGCCACAGCGGCCATGTTTTACAACCAATCAAAAATCCCCACATCAGTTCTATACACCTAATGCTAATAAACAACTATACCAAGTTTGGTTCCATTTGGAATTAAAGTGTCAGAGGAGTTAACGTTTTCAATGTAATGAGGAAATGCTGTTAAAATGCTAAATTTTGACGTTCTAAGGGCAATAACTCCTAAAAGGAAAGGTCCTACAACATTGACCCTATTACATATTTTGTAGATCTTGATGTGCTTAACAATATGCAATTTAAATTTCTCAAATATCTAGTATAGTTTTCAAGATATTGAGCTAAACAGGTGCAAAATTTGCAAAAAATCCACAAAAAGGGCAATAACTCCTACATGGGTATTTGGATTTTCTTCAAAATTTCAGGGTAGGTAGATCTTGAGGTGCTGATCACTTTTACCCTATGCCAGAATTTTGATATCTGTAGCCGTTTTTGAGTTATTTGCAAAAAACTGCATTTTACCCCTATGTTCTATTTTTAGCCATGGCGGCCATGTTTTACGACGAATCAAAAATCCCCACATCAGTTCTAAGCACCGAATGCTAATGAACAACCATACCAAGTTTGGTTGCAATTGGACTTATGGTGTCAGAGGAGTTAACGTTTTAAAAAGTTTACGGACGACGGACGACGGACGACGGACGGACGACGGACGGACGACGGACGCCAAGTGATGACAATAGCTCACATGACCCTTCGGGTCAGGTGAGCTAAAAAGGAAATTCAACAATGATCAGTGTATGCTGCAAACTTCAGAACCCACAAACTGATCCTTTTTCATCAAACCATGAATATTGGTACCCACAAAAATATATGAATCCACATGTATGGATATTAATTTTTCTGCAACTCTTTTTTATGTTTAAATTCCTTTTAAATAGGAATGGATGAACTACTAACCTTTTGACAAAGTTCGACCAAGAAAAACTTCTGACCATGGACCAAATCCTGACTGTGACCAGGCCCGTACTCTGATGAAGTAAGTTGTGTCAGGAACCAGGTCTGTTCTCTCATAGAAGGAACCAGTCACTTTCTCAGACACCTCATGATCAGTATTGTCTTCTGTGTAGATATTAATCTCATAATACCACCCCTTAAATGCTCCTTTCCCTAATAATAAAAATATTTATAAATTTTCATTTATGAGTGTTGATAAAAATGTATTGTAATAATTTATAAACAGAATTATAAAATGACCCTAAAGGGGAGGTGCATATCTTCAATTTATCTGTTATTACTGTGTAAAATTTCAGAAAGATCTAGTGTTTGGTTTTTGAGATTCAGATTA
Organism: Arcuatula senhousia; assembly: GCA_963971305.1. Taxonomy (NCBI): domain Eukaryota; kingdom Metazoa; phylum Mollusca; class Bivalvia; order Mytilida; family Mytilidae; genus Arcuatula; species Arcuatula senhousia. The sequence continues at coordinate 52,550 of CAXARO010001288.1, forward strand.
CACAAGACAGGCACCCCTATAGCACGACGGATGACAAGACATACGGACAGACTGACCGACCTGACTACTAGACCTGCTTTCACCTTTGGGGACGCAAGTCAAAAGATGCAGACAAGTGATAAACAATGTGAGGTGTATTCCACTGGGGCATCCAGTCCTTATTTTTTCCCAAAGAATCATAGCCTAAAGTAAAATACCTTGATAAGACAGTGTCTTTGGATGTTTCCACTGAACAATGACTCTCCTGTCAGAAAATAGTCCTCTCACATTCTGTGGTGATCCATGAGGTACTGAAGCAAATAAACTTAGTATTAAGATCTATAAAAAAATCTAAGTAAGTAATAACTTTTCTTAAGCTTTGATTCAAATATTTTAACTACAGTGTGAAAGTGCTTGCATCCAACATAACTTAAGTCATGTTCTCCAATGAATAACTTTGTATTCTTTTTTGTCTATTATTTGACTGACATCTTTAAATAAAACAGTCATTTGACATACAGCATGAAACAACACAACAAGAGGCTCCCAGGAGCCTGAATCGCTCACCTGACATATGTGCCTGAAGTAAAGGCTATTAGGCAAAATCTATTTGACATTGAGAGGGTTATAAGTTTAATAAGGGGACCATCTGACAATATGGTGGATCTTAAGGTGCTGATCACTTTTATCTCAATTAAAATTCAAAACCTTTTTGAGTTATTAGCAAAAAAATGCAGTTTAACCCAATGTTCTATTTTTAGCCGCAGCAGCCATGTTTTACAACCAATCAAAAATCCCCACATCAGTTCTATACACCTAATGCTAATAAACAACTATACCAAGTTTGGTTCCAATTGGACTTGAAGTGTCAGAGGAGTTAACGTTTTCAATGTAATGAGGAAATGCCGTTAAAATGCTCAATTTTGACGTTCTAAGGGCAATAACTCCTAAAAGGAAAGGTTCTACAACGTTGACCCTATTACATATTTTGTAGATTTTGATGTGCTTAACAATATGCAATTTAAATCTCTCAAATATCTTGTATAGTTTTCAAGATATTGAGCTAAACAGGTGCGAAATTTGCAAAAAATCCACAAAAAGGGCAATAACTCCTACATGGGTTGTTGGATTTTCTTCAAAATTTCAGGGTAGGTAGATCTTGAGGTGCTGATCACTTTTGTTCCCAATGAAAATTTTAAAATCTGTCACCGTTTTGGAGTTATTTGCAAAAAACTGCAATTTACCCCTTTGTTCTATTTTTAGCCACAGCGGCCATGTTTTACGACCAATCAAAAATCCCCACATCAGTTCTATACACCTAATGCTAATAAACAACTATACCAAGTTTGGTTCCAATTGGACTTGAAGTGTCAGAGGAGTTAACGTTTTCAATGTAATGAGGAAATGCTGTTAAAATGCTCAATTTTGACGTTCTAAGGGCAATAACTCCTAAAAGGAAAGGTTCTACAACGTTGACCCTATTACATATTTTGTAGATCTTGATGTGCTCAACAATATGCAATTTAAATTTCTCAAATATCTTGTATAGTTTTCAAGATATTGAGCTAAACAGGTGCAAAATTTGCAAAAAATCCATAAAAAGGGCAATAACTCCTACATGGGTTGTTGGATTTTCTTCAAAATTTCAGGGTAGGTAGATCTTGAGGTGCTGATCACTTTTGTTCTCAATGAAAATTTTAAAATCTGTCACCGTTTTGGAGTTATTTGCAAAAAACTGCAATTTACCCCTATGTTCTATTTTAGCCACAGCGGCCATGTTTTACGACCAATCAAAAATCCCCACATCAGTTCTATACATCTAATGCTAATAAACAACTATACCAAGTTTGGTTCCAATTGGACTTGAAGTGTCAGAGGAGTTAACGTTTTCAATGTAATGAGGAAATGCTGTTAAAATGCTCAATTTTGACGTTCTAAGGGCAATAACTCCTAAAAGGAAAGGTCTCATTAACCCCTTCCGGGTCAATTGGTCCCTCACTCAAATAGTCCATTAAAAATAAAAAGTGCAGTGTTATTGTTTGTAATTGTCAAAGTTTTATTGGATTAATAATGGAATCATGTGTACAATCAAATGAAACCTAAAGATTCACTCATTTTAAATATCCTTGATTCATTTTTGACAAGTGTATGAATTTTGTTTACATTGCTGTGTGAAAAGGCTCCATGTGGAAGACCGGAAAGCATGGTAAAAAGGGTATTTTGAGCATTTTGTAAACAATCCAAGTTTGCGAAAAAAGTAATCCTTGATGGTGAAGGTTTTATACCAGCATTAGACAGCAAACTTTATTAGCTTCACAATGATATATAACATGTGTACCATCTTACCCGTATTTGTTCAAGCAAAAATTTAGAAAATGAAGATTTTAAGCTGAAAATGAATGTGAACGTCAAAAGGGTTATTTGAGACCTTAAGAATACAGCTTATTTGTGTCTTCTGTAGGCTATCCTGGTAGTTTCACAATGGTACCCCCTTAGCAACCATTGTATTTTTTGCTTTTTGTCACTGTATTTACCCTCATACAGGAAAAGAAATATTGTTTGATGCATATTTTTTTCCAAACCTCACTTTTAAACAGAAATTTAGGCTCGAACGATTGAAAATAAAGAGATTTTCTTGCTCGCGACACGACAAAATGTTGATTATTTCATATGCTGATGCCTGTTTTTATTTTTTCATAGAGTTGTCTGCCCTTAGACCATTTAAATAAAGTCACTGCAATGTTACTCTACCTATAAAAAATGTTTTAATTGTGAGAAAGTGAATAGAGTAAAGTCTAAGCCATTTAACATAGAAAATTTTATGCGACGTCAACTTTTTAAGGTTTTCTCATGGTACACCCCTATTTCAGATGCCCATAAAATCAAAACCGCACAACTCCTAGGCTTGTATGAAGGCTTAATAAATTCAAAATATCCTTCTCTTTTTATTTTCATATTCAAATATGATTATCTGGTGCATTGTGTTATTTTAAGGTCTCATTAACCCCTTCCGGGTCAATTGGTCCCTCACTCAAATAGTCCATTAAAAATAAAAAGTGCAGTGTTATTGTTTGTAATTGTCAAAGTTTTATTGGATTAATAATGGAATCATGTGTACAATCAAATGAAACCTAAAGATTCACTCATTTTAAATATCCTTGATTCATTTTTGACAAGTGTATGAATTTTGTTTACATTGCTGTGTGAAAAGGCTCCATGTGGAAGACCGGAAAGCATGGTAAAAAGGGTATTTTGAGCATTTTGTAAACAATCCAAGTTTGCGAAAAAAGTAATCCTTGATGGTGAAGGTTTTATACCAGCATTAGACAGCAAACTTTATTAGCTTCACAATGATATATAACATGTGTACCATCTTACCCGTATTTGTTCAAGCAAAAATTTAGAAAATGAAGATTTTAAGCTGAAAACAAGAGGCTCCCAGGAGCCTGAATCGCTCACCTGACATATGTGCCTGAAGTAAAGGTTATAAGGCAAAATCTATTTAACGTTGAAAGGGTCATAAGATTAATAAGGGGGTCATCTGACAATATGGTGGATAAAAGGGGCTGGTGACTTTTGTTCTCAATCAAAATCTAAAAATCTGTCACCCTTTTTGAGTTATTTGCAAAAAAATGCAACCTAATGTTCTATTTTTAGCCACAGCGGCCATGTTTTACAACCAATCAAAAATCCCCACAACAGTTCTATACACCTAATAATAATAAACAATAATACCAAGTTTGGTTCCATTTGGACTTAAAGTGTCAGAGGAGTTAACATTTTCAATATAAGGAAATGCAGTTAAAATGCTCAATTTTGACGTTCCAAGGGCAATAACTCCTCAAAGGAAAGGTCCTACAACGTTGACCCTGCTACAAATTTTGTAGATCTTGATGCGCTTAACAATATGCAATTTAAATTTCTCAAATATCTAGTATAGTTTTCAAGATATTGAGCTAAACAGGTGCAAAATTTGCAAAAAATCCACAAAAAGGGCAATAACTCCTACATGGGTTGTTGGATTTTCTTCAAAATTTCAGAGCTGGTAGATCTTGAGGTGCTGATCACTTTTGTTCCAATCAAAATTTTGAAATCTGTCACCGTTTTAGAGTTATTTGCAAAAAACTGCCATTTACCCCTATGTTCTATTTTTAGCCACAGCGGCCATGTTTTATGACCAATCAAAAATCCCCACATCAGTTCTATACACCTAATGCTAATAAACAACTATACCAAGTTTGATTCCATTTGGACTTAAAGTGTCAGAGGAGTTAACGTTTTCAATGTAATGAGGAAATGCTGTTAAAATGCTAAATTTTGACGTTCTAAGGGCAATAACTCCTAAAAGGAAAGGTCCTACAACGTTGACCCTGTTACATATTTTGTAGATCTTGATGTGTTTAACAATATGCAATTTAAATTTCTCAAATATCTAGTATAGTTTTCAAGATATTGAGCTTAACAGGTCCAAAATTTGCAAAAAATCCACAAAAAGGGCAATAACTCCTACATGGGTCGTTGGATTTTCTTCAAAATTTCAGGGTAGGTAGATCTTGAGGTGCTGATCACTTTTACCCTATGCCAGAATTTTGATATCTGTAGCCGTTTTTGAGTTATTTGCAAAAAACTGCATTTTACCCCTATGTTCTATTTTTAGCCATGGCGGCCATGTTTTACGACGAATCAAAAATCCCCACATCAGTTCTAAGCACCGAATGCTAATGAACAACCATACCAAGTTTGGTTGCAATTGGACTTATGGTGTCAGAGGAGTTAACGTTTTAAAAAGTTTACGGACGACGGACGACGGACGACGGACGACGGACGGACGACGGACGCCAAGTGATGACAATAGCTCACATGACCCTTCGGGTCAGGTGAGCTAAAAAGATGATATGTAATGCCAATGATAATACATTACGGATTTCTGATCAGCCTATAAACTACTTTGAGGTCACATTATAACCTGACAGTGGTTAAAATTGCCTTTAAAACATTATCTATTCTTCAGTTGCACAGTTTGATGCTCATACCCAGTAAAAAGCTTATGACAAGTGCAGCATGACAAGAGTGCATCATGTTGAACCCCCCACATGGACTGTCAATTGTTTTGGACACATGCAGCCCAATGTGAACTGACAAAGCTTTTTGACACATGCAATTCTTTGCATACTTTCAATGCATATATTTGATTTATTTTTCCTTTTTATGTACCAACCTTTAAGGAAAATTCTTATAACTGGCATTTTTTTAGCTCCTTTGACCCCTAATTTATCAAAACCCGTAAAAGATATTGCAAATAAGATTGAAAAATGCATACATGTACAGGGATTTTCACAAGGATTCCAGTAGGAAAAATCATTTTGAAAATAGAAATAAATCAGATGATTTTTTGCGGTGTGGCCCAACTTTAACCCTCAATAGCAATGTAACATGGTGCAAGATAAATGAAAACAGTTGACACATTTAGTTGACAGAATTGTAATTGTAATTGAAGAATACAATTTAAACTAGAAAATGTGCCTTTGAGCCAAAGGATGGCCCTCCCGTTCTTGAAATATCATTGACCCCCAATGTGTATAACCTGGGTTATGGACCTTAACTAAGAATTTTACCAAAGTTGTTCATGCATAAAATATAGGTCACAGTGACCTAATTTCTAGTGTGTGGTGTAGTTCTACTCAAGACCCATCTATTTGTGAAATACCATTGACCCCCAACATCTTGTATCCAAGTTATGGCCCTTAACCAAGAACTTAACCAAAGTCATTTAAGCATAAAATATAGGTCACAGTGACCTAATTTCTCTTGAGTGGTGTAGCCCTACACAAAACCCATCTAGTGGTGAAATACCATTGAACCCCAACATCTAGTATCCAAGTTATGGACCTTAACTAGGAATTTTATCAAAGTTGTTCATGCATAAAATATAGGTCACAGTGACCTAATTTCTAGTGTGTGATGTAGTTCTACTCAAGACCCATCTATTTGTGAAATACCATTGACCCCCAACATCTAGTATCCAAGTTATGGACCTTATCCAAGAACTTTACCAAAGTCATTCATGTGTAAAATATAGGTAGTAGTAACCTAATAATGGGTGGAGTCACGTTACCCAAGACACATCTAGTGGTGAAATATCATTGACCCCCAACATCTAGTATCCAAGTTATGGACTTTCATGCTGGTGTCACACTGTCCTGATTTTGACCTACGATGGAAACATAAATGAGAAAATTTCAACTTCGTCCGAAGTTAGTCCCGAACATGCTAAAAATCGAAATAAAAACCGAAGAATGTACCATGAAAACCGATGGCTAAACAATAAGAACAGTAGCACATATGAATAGCTGTGATCTGATTACGAAGTTGTTACAATGTTATCAAGATTAGTCAAGAAGGAGATTCAAAGGAGAAACAAAGTTATACGATGGCTGTACGACGTTGTGTTTAGCATACGATGGGTCTATGATGCATCCTGGTGGGTATACAATGTAATAACGTGATTTGCAACATACTTTAGTCTATATAAATTCATTGTTCTTTGCTAAAGCTCTCCAAGTATACCCCTGCTGTCCCTTATCGTAAAGACTCTATCATCAAATCCAGTTTAAACTGGAAAACAACAATGGAGTTAATACACTTTGCAATTGCATGGACGCCACATGCAATGTGATTGACAGGTGTAAATATCAATACACTGATATAATTAACCAAATTTGTAATATTTTCATTGAAAAAAAAAATTATTATACTATTTTTTTGCGATGAACAAATCAATAAATTTATTTATATTAAGTAATACATGTAACTGTAATAAGTTTTTGGTTTATAGAACCAATCAACAAAATTTCTAATGATGCACATTTTATATAATCCGCTTCATGGATTACTCAATGTGCCCCATGAAAAATTTAGTTGTTTGTTCAATAAACAAAAAAAAAATATTACATTTAATTTTTAAATAAACATGTTTAAGGTTTTAAAAAAGTGCAGAAAACTTATTGTGGCAGCGAGTTGGCTGGGCTGGACAAACACACAAACAAGCAGACGGAGTGCAAACCCAAAGTCCCCTTCGGCTTTTGTCAGTAGGGGACTGATAAAAACTGAAATAAGTTTAAAATGTTTAAACCTTTATTTCTGGTATTGAAATTGAAGTATTAAAAGATGCCATCAAAGCCTGGACGATGACACGGAAGGCTGGAAAGAACAGGACAAAAAGGAAAGCATCAAAAGATTCTAGATCCAGACTGTCTTCGCCTTATTTTGTCTTTTCTTCTTGCACATTTGAGAATGATCATTCTAGTTTCAAAATTTTGCTACTTCCTTCTATTAATTTTTGGAAACAAGAAAATAGAGAATTAAAATGAGGGTACTTGAATCATAAGCTGAAGTATAGTCCTGTTGCGTGTTAATTAAAACAAAAAAGCTGAGCTACATGTACTTTTCTTTTTCTCAACAATTCTCTGTAACTACCCATACCTGAACTAAGCCTTACTGAAAGAGATTAATAAATGTGCCTATAAGGCACTTTTGACACGTTTGATATTTTTTACTTCAGAAATAGTATTGCTTTGATCAGTGCCGTGTTTCCATCTCCGTGCCATTACTCTATGCCATTACACTAGGTACAACAGATATACGAATAAAGAGTGTTTTCTTCACACCACCTTTGGAGAGCTTCTCGTTTTGTGTCACCATCGTAGGACAAATGAAACGGACAACAGGAATAGGGAAATCTTCTATTCAGAAAAAACAAAATTTCAATTTGTTGCATGCCACTCCAAATTTCCTTGTTTAACACAATGAAATTCCTTCATGCAACTAATTTCATAAAATTTTAATTTCAACATGTGAGCCTTAACATAAAATTCTTAAATAGAAAACAACTAGAAGATATGTTATTCATATCTCATAAACCTTTAATCTAAATTACCTGGATATGGTTGAGCCGTTCTCTGATCCATATTGAACAGTGAGCAGTTGGATCCATACCTAAATCCATTCAGATAAAACTTTCGATCATTACTATTGAATTCCTCAAATAGCAGCTTGGTACCATCAGTAAAGAAAAATCTACCATTGTGGAAAGCCATGCTCTTTATACCCCTGTAATTCGGCCCTTTCACATGTCCAGCACGCAAGTCAACAATCCTTGTACCATCCAAAAATGAAGCCATGATACTGTTGGCTGTCACATTAGGAAAATAAAGCAGCATGTTGTTAAGGTCTATAGAAAAGGCACTGATCTTATAACTCAATACAAGGAAATGTTTGGCAGGTTTCGATAGAGTTATGTCCCCTGTATCTATAGCATATAAGCCTTCATCTCCTTGGTTAAAATATAGAAACCTGAAAAACAATTACACAGCTATACAAGAAAAGTGTTGGTCTATATTAGAAATGGTTTCTTTACACAGCTATACAAGAAAAGTGTTGGTCTATATTAGAAATGGTTTCTTTACACAGCTATACAAGAAAAGTGTTGGTCTATATTAGAAATGGTTTCTTTACACAGCTATACAAGAAAAGTGTTGGTCTATATTAGAAATGGTTTCTTTACACAGCTATACAAGAAAAGTGTTGGTCTATATTAGAAATGGTTTCTTTACACAGCTATACAAGAAAAGTGTTGGTCTATATTAGAAATGGTTTCTTTACACAGCTATACAAGAAAAGTGTTGGTCTATATTAGAAATGGTTTCTTTACACAGCTATACAAGAAAAGTGTTGGTCTATATTAGAAATGGTTTCTTTACACAGCTATACAAGAAAAGTGTTGGTCTATATTAGAAATGGTTTCTTTACACAGCTATACAAGAAAAGTGTTGGTCTATATTAGAAACGGTTTCTTTACACAGCTATACAAGAAAAGTGTTGGTCTATATTAGAAATGGTTTCTTTACACAGCTATACAAGAAAAGTGTTGGTCTATATTAGAAATGGTTTCTTTACACAGCTATACAAGAAAAGTGTTGGTCTATATTAGAAATGGTTTCTTTACACAGCTATACAAGAAAAGTGTTGGTCTATATTAGAAATGGTTTCTTTACACAGCTATACAAGAAAAGTGTTGGTCTATATTAGAAATGGTTTCTTTACACAGCTATACAAGAAAAGTGTTGGTCTATATTAGAAATGGTTTCTTTACACAGCTATACAAGAAAAGTGTTGGTCTATATTAGAAATGGTTTCTTTACACAGCTATACAAGAAAAGTGTTGGTCTATATTAGAAATGGTTTCTTTACACAGCTATACAAGAAAAGTGGACGTCTATATTAGAAATGGTTTCTTTACACAGCTATACAAGAAAAGTGGACGTCTATATTAGAAATGGTTTCTTTACACAGCTATACAAGAAAAGTGTTGGTCTATATTAGAAATGGTTTCTTTACACAGCTATACAAGAAAAGTGTTGGTCTATATTAGAAATGGTTTCTTTACACAGCTATACAAGAAAAGTGTTGGTCTATATTAGAAATGGTTTCTTTACACAGCTATACAAGAAAAGTGTTGGTCTATATTAGAAATGGTTTCTTTACACAGCTATACAAGAAAAGTGTTGGTCTATATTAGAAATGGTTTCTTTACACAGCTATACAAGAAAAGTGTTGGTCTATATTAGAAACGGTTTCTTTACACAGCTATACAAGAAAAGTGTTGGTCTATATTACAAGAAAAGTGTTGGTCTATATTAGAAATGGTTTCTTTACACAGCTATACAAGAAAAGTGTTGGTCTATGTTAGAAATGGTTTCTTTACACAGCTATTCAAGAAAAGTGTTGTTCTATATTAGAAACGGTTTCTTTACACAGCTATACAAGAAAAGTGTTGGTCTATATAAGAAATGGTTTCTTTACACAGCTATACAAGAAAGTGTTGGTCTATGTTGGAAATGGTTTCTTCATAAGTTGTTTATTACAAATTTTAAATCTTTTAATAACTTATCCTTTTAGAAATTTAGCCTGTTTTCATTTTTTTTTACTTAATTTGTTTTCCTGTATTTTTTCAATAAGAATTATCTTTCTTTGCCTACTTACCCATTAATTGGATCTATCTGGATAACATCTGGTGTCAAAGTTAAGATTCTTGTTGCTAGGATACAACTTGGCCTGTCAACGTCACATCTTTTAATCTAAAGAGTAATGAATCACATGTCAAAAGAGTGCAACTTAATAGTTTCTCTCTTGTTTTTTACAAGTTTCTACAACCACAAACAAAATTATTGTCTGATGTCATCTTCTTCTCAAGTCATCTTAGCCTTTTAGCACTTCAGATGGATGTTTATACTGCCTTTTGATTCAATTTTGGTTTAAATCAATTTATCTATTTAATCATGCCCCATTCTGTAGAGACAAAAATAACATACAAGTACATGTATTAGATAGTTGTATTATCCTAATATTTTAACATTTTATTGATTATGATAATTTATACACAAAGGCTCATTTTATAGACAATATTTATTGACCAAATCAGGAACCCATAAGTTTAAATCTTTTATTATAGACTTTTTAAAATATATTCAAAATCATAAAGTCTAAACCCCTTTATTTCATTGAAATATGCAGTATATTTCAATGAAATAGCAAATGGCATATATTCTATTCCTATAGGTTGCATGTACAGAAAACAAAAAAATAATTCAAACCATCACTTTGTATTATAATTCTTGAAATACCATGTGTATTTCATTGAAATATATGGCTTTTAATATATATTACTTCCAGCGCAAAAATGGGCCTTATTGTATTTTTTTTCTAAATGAAGCTCAAATTACACAGCAATATAATAATTTATAGTGCTTCAAATATCTACATGATCAAAAAGTGAAACTGTATAAAAAATGAGATCATGGGCAGGGCTATTGCCAGGTTTCTGGGAAGGGGTGCAGGGGATGGTCTGAGAGGAGGATCCCCTCCAAGCTGAGTCAGATCAGAATGAGACAACTTTATCATTAACCCATCCATGATGTATGTATCATTATGTAGCCAGTCAATGGTCAGGACAGAATGAGACAACCTTACCATTAACCCCTCCATGATGTATGTATAGTTATGTAGCCAGTCAATGGTCAGGACAGAATGAGACAACCTTACCATTAGTCCATCCATGATGTATGTATAGTTATGTAGCCAGTCAATGGTCAGGACAGAATGAGACAACCTTACCATTACCCCATCCATGATGTATGTATCATTATGTAGCCAGTCAATGGTCAGGCCAGAATGAGACAACCTTACCATTAACCCATCCATGATGTATGTATCATTATGTAGCCAGTCAATAGCCAGGACAGAATGAGACAACCTTACCATTACCCCATCCATGATGTATGTATAGTTATGTAGCCAGTCAATGGTCAGGACAGAATGACACAATCTTACCATTAACCAATCCATGATGTATGTATCATTATGTAGCCAGTCAATGGTCAGGACAGAATGAGACAATCTTATCATTAGCAAATCCAGTATGTATGTATCATTATGTAGCCAGTCAATGGTCAGGACAGAATAAGACAACCTTACCATTACCCCATCCATGATGTATGTATCATTATGTAGCCAGTCAATGGTCAGGACAGAATGAGACAACCTTACCATTACCCCATCCATGATGTATGTATCATTATGTAGCCAGTCAATGGTCAGGACAGAATGAGACAACCTTACCATTAACCCATCCATGATGTATGTATAGTTATGTAGCCAGTCAATGGTCAGGACAGAATGAGACAACCTTACCATTAGTCCATCCATGATGTATGTCAAGTTATGTAGCCAGTCAATGGTCAGGACAGAATGAATCAACCTTACCATTAGTCCATCCATGATGTATGTATCATTATGTAGCCAGTCAATGGTCAGGACAGAATGAATCAACCTTACCATTAGTCCATCCATGATGTATGTATCATTATGTAGCCAGTCAATAGCCAGGACAGAATGAGACAACCTTACCATTACCCCATCCATGATGTATCTATAGTTATGTAGCCAGTCAATGGTCAGGACAGAATGAATCAACCTTACCATTAGTCCATCCATGATGTATCTATAGTTATGTAGCCAGTCAATGGTCAGGACAGAATGAGACAACCTTACCATTAGCCCATCCATGATGTATGTATCATTATGTAGCCAGTCAATGGTCAGGACAGAATGAGACAACCTTACCATTAGCCCATCCATGATGTATGTATCATTATGTAGCCAGTCAATGGTCAGGACAGAATGAGACAACCTTACCATTATCCCCTCCATGATATATGTATCATTATGTAGCCAGTCAATGGTCAAGACAGAATGAGACAACCTTACCATTAACCCATCAATGATGTATGTATAGTTATGTAGCCAGTCAATGGTCAGGACAGAATGAGACAACCTTACCATTAACCCATCCATGATGTATGTATCATTATGTAGCCAGTCAATGGTCAGGACAGAATGAGACAACCTTACCATTAGTCCATCCATGATGTATGTATAGTTATGTAGCCAGTCAATGGTCAGGACAGAATGAGACAACCTTACCATTACCCCATCCATGATGTATGTATCATTATGTAGCCAGTCAATGGTCAGGACAGAATGAGACAACCTTACCATTACCCCATCCATGATGTATCTATAGTTATGTAGCCAGTCAATGGTCAGGACAGAATGAGACAACCTTACCATTAGCCCATCCATGATGTATGTATCATTATGTAGCCAGTCAATGGTCAGGACAGAATGAGACAACCTTACCATTAGCCCATCCATGATGTATGTATCATTATGTAGCCAGTCAATGGTCAGGACAGAATGAGACAACCTTACCATTATCCCCTCCATGATATATGTATCATTATGTAGCCAGTCAATGGTCAAGACAGAATGAGACAACCTTACCATTAACCCATCAATGATGTATGTATAGTTATGTAGCCAGTCAATGGTCAGGACAGAATGAGACAACCTTACCATTAACCCATTCATGATGTATGTATAGTTATGTAGCCAGTCAATGGTCAGGACAGAATGAGACAACCTTACCATTAACCCATCCATGATATATGTATTATTATGTAGCCAGTCAATAGCCAGGACAGAATGAGACAACCTTACCATTAACCCATCCACAATATAGTTATGTAGCCAGTCAATAGCCAGGACAGAATGAGACAACCTTACCATTAGCCCCTCCATGATGTATGTATCATTATGTAGCCAGTCAATGGTCAGGACAGAATGAGACAACCTTACTATTAGCCCATCCATGATGTATGTATCATTATGTAGCCAGTCAATGGTCAGGACAGAATGAGACAACCTTACCATTAACCCATCCATGATGTATGTATCATTATGTAGCCAGTCAATGGTCAGGACAGAATGAGACATCCTTACCATTAGCCCATCCATGATGTATGTCAAGTTATGTAGCCAGTCAATGGTCAGGACAGAATGAGACAACCTTACCATTAGCCCATCCATGATGTATGTATCATTATGTAGCCAGTCAATGGTCAGGCCAGAATGAGACAACCTTACCATTAGCCCATCCATGATGTATGTATCATTATGTAGCCAGTCAATGGTCAGGACAGAATGAGACAACCTTACCATTAGCCCATCCATGATGTATGTATCATTATGTAGCCAGTCAATAGCCAGGACAGAATAAGACAACCTTACCATTAACCCATCCATGATGTATGTATAGTTATGTAGCCAGTCAATGGTCAGGACAGAATGAGACAACCTTACCATTAACCCATCCATGATATATGTATCAGTATGTAGCCAGTCAATGGTCAGGACAGAATGAGACAACCTTACCATTACCCCATCCATGATGTATGTATAGTTATGTAGCCAGTCAATGGTCAGGACAGAATGAGACAACCTTACCATTAACCCATCCATGATGTATGTATCATTATGTAGCCAGTCAATGGTCAGGACAGAATGAGACAACCTTACCATTAACCCATCCATGATGTATGTATCATTATGTAGCCAGTCAATGGTCATGACAGAATGAGACAACCTTACCATCAATCCATCCACAATATAGTTATGTAACCAGTCAATGGTCAGGACAGAATGAGACAACCTTACCATTAACCCATTCATGATATATGTATCATTATGTAGCCAGTCAATGGTCAGGACAGAATGAGACAACCTTACCATTAGCCCATCCATGATGTATATATCATTATGTAGCCAGTCAATGGTCAGGACAGAATGAGACAACCTTACCATTAACCCATCCATGATGTATGTATCATTATGTAGCCAGTCAATGGTCAGGACAGAATGAGACATCCTTACCATTAGCACATCCATGATGTATGTCAAGTTATGTAGCCAGTCAATGGTCAGGACAGAATGAGACAACCTTACCATTAGCCCATCCATGATGTATGTATCATTATGTAGCCAGTCAATGGTCAGGCCAGAATGAGACAACCTTACCATTAGCCCATCCATGATGTATGTATCATTATGTAGCCAGTCAATGGTCAGGACAGAATGAGACAACCTTACCATTACCCCATCCATGATGTATGTATCATTATGTAGCCAGTCAATGGTCAGGACAGAATGAGACAACCTTACCATTAACCCATCCATGATGTATGTATCATTATGTAGCCATTCAATGGTCAGGACAGAATGAGACAACCTTACCATTAGCCCATCAATGATGTATGTATCATTATGTAGCCAGTCAATGGTCAGGACAGAATGAGACAACCTTACCATTACCCCATCCATGATGAATGTATAGTTATGTAGCCAGTCAATGGTCAGGACAGAATGAGACAACCTTACCATCAATCCATCCACAATATAGTTATGTAGCCAGTCAATAGCCAGGACAGAATGAGACAACCTTACAATTAGCCCCTCCATGATGTATGTATCATTATGTAGCCAGTCAATGGTCAGGCCAGAATGAGACAACCTTACCATTATCCCCTCCATGATGTATGTATCATTATGTAGCCAGTCAATGGTCAGGACAGAATGAGACAACCTTACCATCAATCCATCCATGATGTATGTATCATTATGTAGCCAGTCAATGGTCAGGACAGAATGAGACAACCTTACCATTAACCCATCCATGATGTATGTATCATTATGTAGCCAGTCAATGGTCAGGACAGAATGAGACAACCTTACCATTAACCCATCCATGATGTATGTATCATTATGTAGCCAGTCAATGGTCAGGACAGAATGAGACAACCTTACCATTAGTCCATCCATGATGTATGTCAAGTTATGTAGCCAGTCAATGGTCAGGACAGAATGAGACAACCTTACCATTATCCCCTCCATGATGTATGTATCATTATGTAGCCAGTCAATGGTCAGGACAGAATGAGACAACCTTACCATCAATCCATCCATGATGTATGTATAGTTATGTAGCCAGTCAATGGTCAGGACAGAATGAGACAACCTTACCATTATCCCCTCCATGATGTATGTATCATTATGTAGCCAGTCAATGGTCAGGACAGAATGAGACAACCTTACCATTAGTCCATCCATGATGTATGTCAAGTTATGTAGCCAGTCAATGGTCAGGCCAGAATGAGACAACCTTACCATTATCCCCTCCATGATGTATGTATCATTATGTAGCCAGTCAATGGTCAGGACAGAATGAGACAACCTTACCATTAGTCCATCCATGATGTATGTCAAGTTATGTAGCCAGTCAATGGTCAGGCCAGAATGAGACAACCTTACCATTATCCCCTCCATGATGTATGTATCATTATGTAGCCAGTCAATGGTCAGGACAGAATGAGACAACCTTACCATCAATCCATCCATGATGTATGTATCATTATGTAGCCAGTCAATGGTCAGGACAGAATGAGACAACCTTACCATTAACCCCTCCATGATGTATGTATAGTTATGTAGCCAGTCAATGGTCAGGACAGAATGAGACAACCTTACCATTAGTCCATCCATGATGTATGTATAGTTATGTAGCCAGTCAATGGTCAGGACAGAATGAGACAACCTTACCATTACCCCATCCATGATGTATGTATCATTATGTAGCCAGTCAATGGTCAGGCCAGAATGAGACAACCTTACCATTAACCCATCCATGATGTATGTATCATTATGTAGCCAGTCAATAGCCAGGACAGAATGAGACAACCTTACCATTACCCCATCCATGATGTATGTATAGTTATGTAGCCAGTCAATGGTCAGGACAGAATGACACAATCTTACCATTAACCAATCCATGATGTATGTATCATTATGTAGCCAGTCAATGGTCAGGACAGAATGAGACAACCTTACCATTACCCCATCCATGATGTATGTATCATTATGTAGCCAGTCAATGGTCAGGACAGAATGAGACAACCTTACCATTACCCCATCCATGATGTATCTATAGTTATGTAGCCAGTCAATGGTCAGGACAGAATGAGACAACCTTACCATTAGCCCATCCATGATGTATGTATCATTATGTAGCCAGTCAATGGTCAGGACAGAATGAGACAACCTTACCATTAGCCCATCCATGATGTATGTATCATTATGTAGCCAGTCAATGGTCAGGACAGAATGAGACAACCTTACCATTATCCCCTCCATGATATATGTATCATTATGTAGCCAGTCAATGGTCAAGACAGAATGAGACAACCTTACCATTAACCCATCAATGATGTATGTATAGTTATGTAGCCAGTCAATGGTCAGGACAGAATGAGACAACCTTACCATTAACCCATTCATGATGTATGTATAGTTATGTAGCCAGTCAATGGTCAGGACAGAATGAGACAACCTTACCATTAACCCATCCATGATATATGTATTATTATGTAGCCAGTCAATAGCCAGGACAGAATGAGACAACCTTACCATTAACCCATCCACAATATAGTTATGTAGCCAGTCAATAGCCAGGACAGAATGAGACAACCTTACCATTAGCCCCTCCATGATGTATGTATCATTATGTAGCCAGTCAATGGTCAGGACAGAATGAGACAACCTTACTATTAGCCCATCCATGATGTATGTATCATTATGTAGCCAGTCAATGGTCAGGACAGAATGAGACAACCTTACCATTAACCCATCCATGATGTATGTATCATTATGTAGCCAGTCAATGGTCAGGACAGAATGAGACATCCTTACCATTAGCCCATCCATGATGTATGTCAAGTTATGTAGCCAGTCAATGGTCAGGACAGAATGAGACAACCTTACCATTAGCCCATCCATGATGTATGTATCATTATGTAGCCAGTCAATGGTCAGGCCAGAATGAGACAACCTTACCATTAGCCCATCCATGATGTATGTATCATTATGTAGCCAGTCAATGGTCAGGACAGAATGAGACAACCTTACCATTAGCCCATCCATGATGTATGTATCATTATGTAGCCAGTCAATAGCAAGGACAGAATAAGACAACCTTACCATTAACCCATCCATGATGTATGTATAGTTATGTAGCCAGTCAATGGTCAGGACAGAATGAGACAACCTTACCATTAACCCATCCATGATATATGTATCAGTATGTAGCCAGTCAATGGTCAGGACAGAATGAGACAACCTTACCATTACCCCATCCATGATGTATGTATAGTTATGTAGCCAGTCAATGGTCAGGACAGAATGAGACAACCTTACCATTAACCCATCCATGATGTATGTATCATTATGTAGCCAGTCAATGGTCAGGACAGAATGAGACAACCTTACCATTAACCCATCCATGATGTATGTATCATTATGTAGCCAGTCAATGGTCATGACAGAATGAGACAACCTTACCATCAATCCATCCACAATATAGTTATGTAACCAGTCAATGGTCAGGACAGAATGAGACAACCTTACCATTAACCCATTCATGATATATGTATCATTATGTAGCCAGTCAATGGTCAGGACAGAATGAGACAACCTTACCATTAGCCCATCCATGATGTATATATCATTATGTAGCCAGTCAATGGTCAGGACAGAATGAGACAACCTTACCATTAACCCATCCATGATGTATGTATCATTATGTAGCCAGTCAATGGTCAGGACAGAATGAGACATCCTTACCATTAGCCCATCCATGATGTATGTCAAGTTATGTAGCCAGTCAATGGTCAGGACAGAATGAGACAACCTTACCATTAGCCCATCCATGATGTATGTATCATTATGTAGCCAGTCAATGGTCAGGCCAGAATGAGACAACCTTACCATTAGCCCATCCATGATGTATGTATCATTATGTAGCCAGTCAATGGTCAGGACAGAATGAGACAACCTTACCATTACCCCATCCATGATGTATGTATCATTATGTAGCCAGTCAATGGTCAGGACAGAATGAGACAACCTTACCATTAACCCATCCATGATGTATGTATCATTATGTAGCCATTCAATGGTCAGGACAGAATGAGACAACCTTACCATTAGCCCATCAATGATGTATGTATCATTATGTAGCCAGTCAATGGTCAGGACAGAATGAGACAACCTTACCATTACCCCATCCATGATGAATGTATAGTTATGTAGCCAGTCAATGGTCAGGACAGAATGAGACAACCTTACCATCAATCCATCCACAATATAGTTATGTAGCCAGTCAATAGCCAGGACAGAATGAGACAACCTTACAATTAGCCCCTCCATGATGTATGTATCATTATGTAGCCAGTCAATGGTCAGGCCAGAATGAGACAACCTTACCATTATCCCCTCCATGATGTATGTATCATTATGTAGCCAGTCAATGGTCAGGACAGAATGAGACAACCTTACCATCAATCCATCCATGATGTATGTATCATTATGTAGCCAGTCAATGGTCAGGACAGAATGAGACAACCTTACCATTAACCCATCCATGATGTATGTATCATTATGTAGCCAGTCAATGGTCAGGACAGAATGAGACAACCTTACCATTAACCCATCCATGATGTATGTATCATTATGTAGCCAGTCAATGGTCAGGACAGAATGAGACAACCTTACCATTAGTCCATCCATGATGTATGTCAAGTTATGTAGCCAGTCAATGGTCAGGACAGAATGAGACAACCTTACCATTATCCCCTCCATGATGTATGTATCATTATGTAGCCAGTCAATGGTCAGGACAGAATGAGACAACCTTACCATCAATCCATCCATGATGTATGTATAGTTATGTAGCCAGTCAATGGTCAGGACAGAATGAGACAACCTTACCATTATCCCCTCCATGATGTATGTATCATTATGTAGCCAGTCAATGGTCAGGACAGAATGAGACAACCTTACCATTAGTCCATCCATGATGTATGTCAAGTTATGTAGCCAGTCAATGGTCAGGCCAGAATGAGACAACCTTACCATTATCCCCTCCATGATGTATGTATCATTATGTAGCCAGTCAATGGTCAGGACAGAATGAGACAACCTTACCATTAGTCCATCCATGATGTATGTCAAGTTATGTAGCCAGTCAATGGTCAGGCCAGAATGAGACAACCTTACCATTATCCCCTCCATGATGTATGTATCATTATGTAGCCAGTCAATGGTCAGGACAGAATGAGACAACCTTACCATCAATCCATCCATGATGTATGTATCATTATGTAGCCAGTCAATGGTCAGGACAGAATGAGACAACCTTACCATTAACCCATCCATGATGTATGTATCATTATGTAGCCAGTCAATGGTCAGGACAGAATGAGACAACCTTACCATTAACCCATCCATGATGTATGTATCATTATGTAGCCAGTCAATGGTCAGGACAGAATGAGACAACCTTACCATTACCCCATCCATGATGTAGGTATAGTTATGTAGCCAGTCAATGGTCAGGACAGAATGAGACAACCTTACCATCAATCCATCCACAATATAGTTATGTAGCCAGTCAATAGCCAGGACAGAATGAGACAACCTTACAATTAGCCCCTCCATGATGTATGTATCATTATGTAGCCAGTCAATGGTCAGGCCAGAATGAGACAACCTTACCATTATCCCCTCCATGATGTATGTATCATTATGTAGCCAGTCAATGGTCAGGACAGAATGAGACAACCTTACCATCAATCCATCCATGATGTATGTATCATTATGTAGCCAGTCAATGGTCAGGACAGAATGAGACAACCTTACCATTAACCCATCCATGATGTATGTATCATTATGTAGCCAGTCAATGGTCAGGACAGAATGAGACAACCTTACCATTAACCCATCCATGATGTATGTATCATTATGTAGCCAGTCAATGGTCAGGACAGAATGAGACAACCTTACCATTAGTCCATCCATGATGTATGTCAAGTTATGTAGCCAGTCAATGGTCAGGACAGAATGAGACAACCTTACCATTATCCCCTCCATGATGTATGTATCATTATGTAGCCAGTCAATGGTCAGGACAGAATGAGACAACCTTACCATCAATCCATCCATGATGTATGTATAGTTATGTAGCCAGTCAGTGGTCAGGACAGAATGAGACAACCTTACCATTATCCCCTCCATGATGTATGTATCATTATGTAGCCAGTCAATGGTCAGGACAGAATGAGACAACCTTACCATTAGTCCATCCATGATGTATGTCAAGTTATGTAGCCAGTCAATGGTCAGGCCAGAATGAGACAACCTTACCATTATCCCCTCCATGATGTATGTATCATTATGTAGCCAGTCAATGGTCAGGACAGAATGAGACAACCTTACCATTAGTCCATCCATGATGTATGTCAAGTTATGTAGCCAGTCAATGGTCAGGCCAGAATGAGACAACCTTACCATTATCCCCTCCATGATGTATGTATCATTATGTAGCCAGTCAATGGTCAGGACAGAATGAGACAACCTTACCATCAATCCATCCATGATGTATGTATCATTATGTAGCCAGTCAATGGTCAGGACAGAATGAGACAACCTTACCATTAACCCATCCATGATGTATGTATCATTATGTAGCCAGTCAATGGTCAGGACAGAATGAGACAACCTTACCATTAACCCATCCATGATGTATGTATCATTATGTAGCCAGTCAATGGTCAGGACAGAATGAGACAACCTTACCATTACCCCATCCATGATGTAGGTATAGTTATGTAGCCAGTCAATGGTCAGGACAGAATGAAACAACCTTACCATTAACCCATCCATGATGTATGTATAGTTATGTAGCCAGTCAATGGTCAGGACAGAATGAGACAACCTTACCATTAGCCCGTCCATGATGTATGTAAAGTTATGTAGCCAGTCAATGGTCAGGCCAGAATAAGGCAACCTTACCATTAACCCATCAATGATGTATGTATAGTTATGTAGCCAGTCAATGGTCAGGACAGAATGAGAAAACCTTACCATTAACCCATTCATGATATATGTATCATTATGTAGCCAGTCAATGGTCAGGACAGAATGAGACAACCTTACCATTAGCCCATCCATGATGTATGTAAAGTTATGTAGCCAGTCAATGGTCAGGACAGAATGAGACAACCTTACCATTAACCCATCCATGATGTATGTATCATTATGTAGCCAGTCAATAGCCAGGACAGAATGAGACAACATTACCATTAACCCATCCATGATATATGTATCATTATGTAGCCAGTCAATGGTCAGGACAGAATGAGACAACCTTACCATTAACCCATTCATGATATATGTATCATTATGTAGCCAGTCAATGGTCAGGACAGAATGAGACAACCTTACCATTATCCCCTCCATGATGTATGTATCATTATGTAGCCAGTCAATGGTCAGGACAGAATGAGAAAACCTTACCATTAACCAATTAATGATATATGTATCATTATGTAGCCAGTCAATGGTCAGGACAGAATGAGACAACCTTACCATTAGCCCATCCATGATGTATGTATCATTATGTAGCCAGTCAATGGTCAGAACAGAATGAGACAACCTTACCATTAACCCATCCATGATGTATGTCAAGTTATGTAGCCAGTCAATGGTCAGGACAGAATGAGACAACCTTACCATTAACCCATCCATGATATATGTATCATTATGTAGCCAGTCAATGGTCAGAACAGAATGAGACAACCTTACCATTAACCCATCCATGATGTATGTATAGTTATGTAGCCAGTCAATGGTCAGGACAGAATGAAACAACCTTACCATTAACCCATCCATGATGTATGTATAGTTATGTAGCCAGTCAATGGTCGGGACAGAATGAGACAACCTTACCATCAATCCATCCACAATATATGTATAGTTATGTAGCCAGTCAATGGTCAGGACAGAATGAGACAACCTTACCATTAACCCATCCATGATGTATGTATCATTATGTAGCCAGTCAATGGTCAGGACAGAATGAGACAACCTTACCATCAACCCATCCATGATGTATGTATCATTATGTAGCCAGTCAATGGTCAGGACAGAATGAGACAACCTTACCATTAGCCCCTCCATGATGTATGTAAAGTTATGTAGCCAGTCAATGGTCAGGACAGAATGAGACAACCTTACCATTAACCCATCCATGATGTATGTATCATTATGTAGCCAGTCAATAGCCAGGACAGAATGAGACAACCTTACCATTACCCCATCCATGATGTATGTATAGTTATGTAGCCAGTCAATGGTCAGGACAGAATGACACAATCTTACCATTAACCAATCCATGATGTATGTATCATTATGTAGCCAGTCAATGGTCAGGACAGAATGAGACAATCTTATCATTAGCAAATCCAGTATGTATGTATCATTATGTAGCCAGTCAATGGTCAGGACAGAATAAGACAACCTTACCATTACCCCATCCATGATGTATGTATCATTATGTAGCCAGTCAATGGTCAGGACAGAATGAGACAACCTTACCATTACCCCATCCATGATGTATCTATAGTTATGTAGCCAGTCAATGGTCAGGACAGAATGAATCAACCTTACCATTACCCCCTCCATGATGTATGTAAAGTTATGTAGCCAGACAATGGTCAGGCCAGAATGAGACAACCTTACCATTAACCCATCCATGATGTATGTATCATTATGTAGCCAGTCAATGGTCAGGACAGAATGAGACAACCTTACCATTAGTCCATCCATGATGTATGTATAGTTATGTAGCCAGTCAATGGTCAGGACAGAATGAGACAACCTTACCATTACCCCATCCATGATGTATGTATCATTATGTAGCCAGTCAATGGTCAGGACAGAATGAGACAACCTTACCATTACCCCATCCATGATGTATCTATAGTTATGTAGCCAGTCAATGGTCAGGACAGAATGAGACAACCTTACCATTAGCCCATCCATGATGTATGTATCATTATGTAGCCAGTCAATGGTCAGGACAGAATGAGACAACCTTACCATTAGCCCATCCATGATGTATGTATCATTATGTAGCCAGTCAATGGTCAGGACAGAATGAGACAACCTTACCATTATCCCCTCCATGATATATGTATCATTATGTAGCCAGTCAATGGTCAAGACAGAATGAGACAACCTTACCATTAACCCATCAATGATGTATGTATAGTTATGTAGCCAGTCAATGGTCAGGACAGAATGAGACAACCTTACCATTAACCCATTCATGATGTATGTATAGTTATGTAGCCAGTCAATGGTCAGGACAGAATGAGACAACCTTACCATTAACCCATCCATGATATATGTATTATTATGTAGCCAGTCAATAGCCAGGACAGAATGAGACAACCTTACCATTAACCCATCCACAATATAGTTATGTAGCCAGTCAATAGCCAGGACAGAATGAGACAACCTTACCATTAGCCCCTCCATGATGTATGTATCATTATGTAGCCAGTCAATGGTCAGGACAGAATGAGACAACCTTACTATTAGCCCATCCATGATGTATGTATCATTATGTAGCCAGTCAATGGTCAGGACAGAATGAGACAACCTTACCATTAACCCATCCATGATGTATGTATCATTATGTAGCCAGTCAATGGTCAGGACAGAATGAGACATCCTTACCATTAGCCCATCCATGATGTATGTCAAGTTATGTAGCCAGTCAATGGTCAGGACAGAATGAGACAACCTTACCATTAGCCCATCCATGATGTATGTATCATTATGTAGCCAGTCAATGGTCAGGCCAGAATGAGACAACCTTACCATTAGCCCATCCATGATGTATGTATCATTATGTAGCCAGTCAATGGTCAGGACAGAATGAGACAACCTTACCATTAGCCCATCCATGATGTATGTATCATTATGTAGCCAGTCAATAGCCAGGACAGAATAAGACAACCTTACCATTAACCCATCCATGATGTATGTATAGTTATGTAGCCAGTCAATGGTCAGGACAGAATGAGACAACCTTACCATTAACCCATCCATGATATATGTATCAGTATGTAGCCAGTCAATGGTCAGGACAGAATGAGACAACCTTACCATTACCCCATCCATGATGTATGTATAGTTATGTAGCCAGTCAATGGTCAGGACAGAATGAGACAACCTTACCATTAACCCATCCATGATGTATGTATCATTATGTAGCCAGTCAATGGTCAGGACAGAATGAGACAACCTTACCATTAACCCATCCATGATGTATGTATCATTATGTAGCCAGTCAATGGTCAGGACAGAATGAGACAACCTTACCATTAGTCCATCCATGATGTATGTCAAGTTATGTAGCCAGTCAATGGTCAGGACAGAATGAGACAACCTTACCATTATCCCCTCCATGATGTATGTATCATTATGTAGCCAGTCAATGGTCAGGACAGAATGAGACAACCTTACCATCAATCCATCCATGATGTATGTATAGTTATGTAGCCAGTCAATGGTCAGGACAGAATGAGACAACCTTACCATTATCCCCTCCATGATGTATGTATCATTATGTAGCCAGTCAATGGTCAGGACAGAATGAGACAACCTTACCATTAGTCCATCCATGATGTATGTCAAGTTATGTAGCCAGTCAATGGTCAGGCCAGAATGAGACAACCTTACCATTATCCCCTCCATGATGTATGTATCATTATGTAGCCAGTCAATGGTCAGGACAGAATGAGACAACCTTACCATCAATCCATCCATGATGTATGTATAGTTATGTAGCCAGTCAATGGTCAGGACAGAATGAGACAACCTTACCATTATCCCCTCCATGATGTATGTATCATTATGTAGCCAGTCAATGGTCAGGACAGAATGAGACAACCTTACCATTAGTCCATCCATGATGTATGTCAAGTTATGTAGCCAGTCAATGGTCAGGCCAGAATGAGACAACCTTACCATTATCCCCTCCATGATGTATGTATCATTATGTAGCCAGTCAATGGTCAGGACAGAATGAGACAACCTTACCATTAGTCCATCCATGATGTATGTCAAGTTATGTAGCCAGTCAATGGTCAGGCCAGAATGAGACAACCTTACCATTATCCCCTCCATGATGTATGTATCATTATGTAGCCAGTCAATGGTCAGGACAGAATGAGACAACCTTACCATCAATCCATCCATGATGTATGTATCATTATGTAGCCAGTCAATGGTCAGGACAGAATGAGACAACCTTACCATTAACCCATCCATGATGTATGTATCATTATGTAGCCAGTCAATGGTCAGGACAGAATGAGACAACCTTACCATTAACCCATCCATGATGTATGTATCATTATGTAGCCAGTCAATGGTATGGACAGAATGAGACAACCTTACCATTACCCCATCCATGATGTAGGTATAGTTATGTAGCCAGTCAATGGTCAGGACAGAATGAAACAACCTTACCATTAACCCATCCATGATGTATGTATAGTTATGTAGCCAGTCAATGGTCAGGACAGAATGAGACAACCTTACCATTAGCCCGTCCATGATGTATGTAAAGTTATGTAGCCAGTCAATGGTCAGGCCAGAATAAGGCAACCTTACCATTAACCCATCAATGATGTATGTATAGTTATGTAGCCAGTCAATGGTCAGGACAGAATGAGAAAACCTTACCATTAACCCATTCATGATATATGTATCATTATGTAGCCAGTCAATGGTCAGGACAGAATGAGACAACCTTACCATTAGCCCATCCATGATGTATGTAAAGTTATGTAGCCAGTCAATGGTCAGGACAGAATGAGACAACCTTACCATTAACCCATCCATGATGTATGTATCATTATGTAGCCAGTCAATAGCCAGGACAGAATGAGACAACATTACCATTAACCCATCCATGATATATGTATCATTATGTAGCCAGTCAATGGTCAGGACAGAATGAGACAACCTTACCATTAACCCATTCATGATATATGTATCATTATGTAGCCAGTCAATGGTCAGGACAGAATGAGACAACCTTACCATTATCCCCTCCATGATGTATGTATCATTATGTAGCCAGTCAATGGTCAGGACAGAATGAGAAAACCTTACCATTAACCAATTAATGATATATGTATCATTATGTAGCCAGTCAATGGTCAGGACAGAATGAGACAACCTTACCATTAGCCCATCCATGATGTATGTATCATTATGTAGCCAGTCAATGGTCAGGACAGAATGAGACAACCTTACCATTACCCCATCCATGATGTATGTATCATTATGTAGCCAGTCAATGGTCAGGACAGAATGAGACAACCTTACCATTACCCCATCCATGATGTATGTCAAGTTATGTAGCCAGTCAATGGTCAGGACAGAATGAGACAACCTTACCATTAGCCCATCCATGATATATGTATCATTATGTAGCCAGTCAATGGTCAGGACAGAATGAGACAACCTTACCATTAACCCATCCATGATGTATGTCAAGTTATGTAGCCAGTCAATGGTCAGGACAGAATGAGACAACCTTACCATTAACCCATCCATGATATATGTATCATTATGTAGCCACTCAATGGTCAGGACAGAATGAGACAACCTTACCATTAGCCCATCCATGATGTATGTCAAGTTATGTAGCCAGTCAATGGTCAGGACAGAATGAGACAACCTTACCATTAACCCATCCATGATGTATGTATCATTATGTAGCCAGTCAATGGTCAGGACAGAATGAGACAACCTTACCATCAATCCATCCACAATATATGTATAGTTATGTAGCCAGTCAATGGTCAGGACAGAATGAGACAACCTTACCATCAATCCATCCACAATATATGTATAGTTATGTAGCCAGTCTATGGTCAGGACACCAGGGTGTGACAAGCTAGGGTATATATTCTTGGTCATTTCTTTGTCAGCCATGGTTATCAGGTGGACCTGGTTCCTACTATCACTACAGATAATAATTCCCCTCTGTAAGTGTAGACCAAGACCTGCAAAGAAACACCAAACATAAATTTGAAAAGTTTTTCAGTATTAAACTTATGTCATAAAATCAAACACAATGACAGTATGATGCTGTCTACAAAAATAAGACCATATACAAATGTTTTTTTCAATCTTATTTGAAGTTGAAACCATTAAAGGGTTAATAAAAAGCTACGCCGAGCGCAGCATGGTACCACCGCAACATGTTGAACCCTGTACGTTTGCAGCCCAATATGGATTGTCAAATGCTTTGGACATATGCAGGCCATGGTGGACTCACAAAGCTTTTTGACACATGCATTCTTTGGTGGACATTCAATGTATATTTGAATATTTTTTTAACATTTATACATGGAACAAAACAAAAAAATGATTTTTTGGGCGTGGCCTGTCTTTGGCTCCCTTTAGCAATGTCTGGGTGCAATATATATCAAAACCATTGACACATTTCGTTGACAGATTTTGATGAGGAATTCAATAAAAAAAGAATTTTCAAAATCAAATGAATCATAAATATTTTACAAATGTTTTGTCAAAACACCTGTTTTAGCCCCTTTTGGCCCTTTTTTCTAAAGCAGTAGGGGCCACCAACACTCAATGCAATAAAAAACTTCCTTTAGTGGATATAATCATCATATTAAAACTTCATAACAATTGGCTGGCCCACTACAACTTAATTTCTTGTATAAAACCATTTGCCTTGACTGACTTTTAAATATGGCGTTTTTTGCCGTTTGACCCCTAATTTCTCAAAAACTGTAAGAGATAATGCAAATCTGATTGAAAAACACAGGGATTTTCACAAGGATTCAAATGAAAAAAAAATTTAAACAAGAGGCTCCCAGGAGCCCGAATCGCTCACCTGGTCTTGAGTCAACCCTATACATTTTAGGGGCCATAACCACTGTAAGAGTTATCTGACAACTTCGATCCTATGGAGACTTTCGTAGAGCTAAATGAACTGAACATTTAAGCAAGCAACAGCTTCTCTCTATTTGCTATAGTTTTTATTCTATAGGCCAAAAACATAAAAAAAATGTTATTTTAGGGGCCATAACCCCTATAAGGAGTCATCTGACAATTTCGATCCTATGGAGACTTTTGTAGAGCTAAATAAGCTGATCATTTAAGCAAGCAACAGCTTCTCTCTATCTGCTATAGTTTTCATTCCATAGGCCAAAAATATGAAAAAACGTTATTTTAGGGGCTGTAACCCCTATAAGGGGTCATCTGACAACTTCAACCCTATGGAGACTTTTGTAGAGCTAAATGAACTTAACATTTAAGCAAGCAACAACTTTTCCCTATCTGTAATAGTTTTCATTCTATAGGCCAAAAACATGAAAAACAGCTATTTTTCACCTTTAAGGGGCCGTAACTCCTATAAAGGATCATCTGACAACTTCGACCCAGTGGAGACTTTTGTAGAGCTTTTGATACTGAAGCAGTAGGGTGGCATCAGATTTCATCTATCTCTAATACTTTTTGATTTACAAGCCAAAAACAGTAGTCTGACCCCCCTGGTCTATTTTTAGTAATGGCGGCCATGTTGTATGGACGGCGGTCACCATTTGTGCAATCTTGGTAGAGGACATCCCATAGATGAAGTGTGCAAAGTTTCAAAGCAATTGCTTCAGTCGTTTCGGAGGAGAAGATTTTCAAAGAAAAGTTTACGACAGACGACGGTGACGACGACGGACGACGGCGACGACGACGACGACGGACACCAAGTGATGGCAAAAGCTCACATGGACCTTCGGTCCAGGTGAGCTAAAAAAATTGAAAATCGTACCACAAATAAACTAGAGCTGAATCGCTCACCTTGTATTCGATGATATGTATAAGCTGGATATTTTAACAAAGGACTGCTACTCTGTGGAATTATCAATTTTAATATTCTAAAGGAAACAACTCCTATCAACAAAGATCTTACAACTTTGACCCCATTACATAATTTTTAGATCTTTATGTGCTTAACCTGATGATATGCAATTTAAATTTTTCAAATATCTAGAATAGTTTTAAAGATATTAGTCTAAAAAGAGC